>VWZT01005966.1:81558-106312 GCA_013397055.1 Pachycephala philippinensis | reverse complement strand
GAGGCTCCTGGCACACCAGGGCTCCCGGCACACCAGCGAGGCTCCTGGCACACCAGGCTCCCAGCTCACTAAGGCTCTCCCCTCGTGCAGCCGCAGGAACCGGGTGCTGCTCCCCGCTTATTGAGTTCTCCAAGTTGCAGACCAGCCCGGCTCTCTGTGCCCCACCAGGATGTGCCATCCCGGGATGCCTGGCTGGCTCTTTGGCCGTGCACTGCCCACAGGAGAGGATTTCAGCTCAACCAAGTGGGAATACTCAAGCACAGAATTCATGGAAAAGAGGTTTAAAAACGAAAGGAGGAAATGCCATAAAAACACCAGAGCCAAACCCTTTGGGCTGTGAAGAGCTGACACGAGGCGGCAGGAGAAGCTGGCAGGAGGTGGGTGGTTTTGGTTACGTGAGATGCTACAGATGTCTCTGAACCCTTTCTGCAACAGCTCAGCATGACCAGGCTGTGCAGGCAGCGTCCATGGGCACGGCACAGTGTGGCACAGCATGGCACGGCACGGCACCCCGGGCAGTGACACCCTCAGTGTCGCTTCAGTCCTCCGTTGCTGTGCTGAGGGGGGAACTTGGGAAGGCACGGCTCATCCGGGAGCGGGTCATGGGAAAATACAGAGTCCTCTCCCG
Source organism: Pachycephala philippinensis (assembly GCA_013397055.1). Lineage (NCBI taxonomy): Eukaryota > Metazoa > Chordata > Aves > Passeriformes > Pachycephala > Pachycephala philippinensis. Next base: position 105,684 of record VWZT01005966.1, on the reverse strand, counting down.
AGGAGCAGGTGGAGCTGCGCGTGTCCGGGAAGCCGGGAGAATACTGATCCAGCGGCATGGAGAGGTCCAGGTACTCCTGAGAGGGACAAACCCCAAGGACGGGCTCAGGAGGGGACTGGGCAGCCCCCAGGGAGCACCCTGCCCAGGTGCCACCAGTGCCACCTCTCCTACCTGGTTGGAGGTCATGGCCACGATCCTGTCCAGGTCCTCCACCAGCTGCTTGAAGGTGGGTCTCTGGGAAGGGACGGCATGCCAGCAATCCCGCATCATCATGTACCTGCAGGGGCAGGGGGAGGCAGGGGCTCAGCCCGGGCCAGGCGGCTGGGGACCCGCACCCATGGGGGCAGAGGAGCAGCAGGAATGTGCCCCTGTGCCACGGCCAGTGAAGATGCTGCTCCACAGATTTAGGGTAATTCCCTGTGGGGAAGGAAGGGAAACTACCCTGCCTGCCCTCATGACCTAGGGCTGTTTGGGGAGGAGGATGGACACAGTCTGGGCTGGTCCCTGTGCTGGGGTCACTCTGGGATTCCCTTCTGTCAGGGGATAATGGAGGGAGATGCTGATTATTGCAAATCTGACGGACTGATGGCTTTGCAGGGCTGGGAACTGCTGGGACTGTAACTCCAAACATCTGCCCGTCACCCTCCATGCCCCACCCCGTGTTCTGGGCCAGGCAATGGCACTCAGGAGACTTCAAACCCCTCTTCCCCATCTCAGAATTGCACTCACAGCTCATTGGTGCAGTTGCTGGGCTTGTCCATCCTGTGACCTTCCTTCAGCAGCTTGAAGAGCTCCTCAACGGGCACACCGGGGTAGGGTGACCCACCCAGCGTGAAGATCTCCCACAGCAGCACCCCAAAGGACCACCTGGGAACACAGGGTGGATGCTGAGGCACCAGCTTCAGGGGGCTGACACCCCGCTGGGCCCCAGCTTGGGTACGGTTAGAGGTTGGTTTGCTGGGAGGAACAACCATCCACGGCTTTGATTGACTTTGCAGGATAAATGAGTCCCAGCACCAAATACAATTTGGATTCAAAATGTTTGGCTGGCCGACACCAATTGTAATTTCATCAAATCCAGACCAATCCCACCCGTGCATCTCCCCAGCAGGGGCTACTCACACGTCACTCTGGTGGGTGTAGATTCGGTCGAAGAGAGCCTCGGGGGCCATCCACTTCACGGGCAGGCGACCCTGAGACACAAAACCCCACATTGGCCACCTGGCTGTGGGGGAACCTGGGGCAGGGGTGAGCCCTGCACGCATGTGGCATTCCCAGCACAGACCAGAGCACCCCTGGCATCCCCACCCCACAAAACCCCTCGCACACCACTCACATTTGTCGTCTTCTTGTAGTAATCGATGTGGTGGATGTCACGGGCCAGCCCAAAGTCAGCGATCTTCATCACGTTGTCCTCCGTCACCAGGACGTTCCTGGCTGCCAAGTCCCTGTGGATGCACTGACCAATCCAGGGCCGTCAGCCGGACCCCCAAGCTGCTGGATGGTTTGGGTGGGCAGGGAGGGAAGGTGCATCCCCCGGGCCCAGCTGCCCCATCCCACCGCAGCCTCCCGGGAGCTCCTCACCTTCTTGGAGGCCAGGTACTCCATGCCCCGCGCCACCTGGTAGGCACAGGAGACCAGGTCCTTGAAGGAGAGCTGCTCCTCGGGGACGCGGGCGGGGTTGTAGCAGTACTCCATGCCCGGGGGCCGCCGCGCCTGCAGGTACTCCCGGAGGTTGCCCTTGCTGGCGTATTCCACGATCACGTAGAGGGGTCCTGAGGGGACGGTGTGATGAGAGGCTGGAGCAGGGAGGAGGTGCCAGGCCAGCCCCTCCCAGTGGACAGCAGCTGGAGGGGGGGCACAGGGGACACCCCCTCCCCACCTACGCGTCCTCACCGTCCTGTGTGCAGGCTCCCAGCAGGTTGATGATGTTCTTGTGCTTGCCGATCATCTTCATCATCTCCATCTCAGAGATGAGGTCAGACAAGTCCTTCTCCGTGGCGTCGGCTGAGTGGACAAGACAGCAGTTAGAGGGTGCCAGGCTGGGGTGCAGACCCCGGGCCCCAGCCAGGGCTGTGGCACCATGCCAGGACCACCCTTCTCGCTGCCACTTACACTTGAGCATCTTCACCGCCACCTTGGTCACACGGTTGGGCTTGTCCTTGTCAAGGCCGATGGCTTCTGCCAGCACCACCTGCCCGAAGCACCCTTCCCCCAGAGGCTTGCCCAGGATCAGCCTGGTGGGAGAAGACCCCGAAGCCGGGGCAGCAGGTTGGTCCCAGCCCCAGCAGCACCATCGTCACCCGGCTCCCCCGGGCGCAGGGCTGGGCTCACCTGTCCCGGGGCAGCTCCCAGCGCGGGTCCTCGGGGAGCTCGTACTCGGAGACGCCGGCCAGCATGGGGGTGCCGCTGGAGGAGAGGCGCGAGGGCCGCACCAGCATCATGCCCGAGTTCATGGACGAGCTGGAGTCGGCCGACACCTGCAGGGGACCGTGGGTTACCTTCACGCAGTGCCCGGGCCCGTGGCTGGCTGCCCCCCGGGGGGGAGATGGTGATGGGAGCCTTCGCACCCGCCCCTGCCCACAGCCCCCTGCCCGCAGCCCCCTGCCCACCCTGCCTGTGTGCCCAGCAGTGCTGCTCCCCTCGGTGCAATTTTTAATGAGTCTCCACCACGCTGTAGCCCAAAGTGCACAGCCTGGGAGCTCTCCCGTCTCCTCCATGTGTGCCATGCTCTGCTCAAACCTTACACTGCTGTAAATCCTCCTGGTTCTCCTCATGAGCCCCGCCAAGGGGGGCTGAGGGGGAGCTGTGCAGCCCCCCCGCCCTGCTCACTGTGCTGCCATTGCAGGCACAGCCCGGACAGTCCCCATCCTGTGCCACCACTGGGCACGGGCTGGAGTGGGTGGCATGTGCAGCAGGGTGAGATGGTCCCGGGTCTTCCCATCCCTCCTCCCCCACATCCCCTGGGAAAGGCTGGGCTCCAGGAGGGGCAGTAGGTGCAAACAAACCCCCTCTCTACTTTCTGTTACCTGTCTGCGCAGGGGGATGCTCTTGGCCAGCTTGTGCACGGCCAGCTGGCTGTTGAAGTCCGTCTTCTTGGTGGTGCTCTTCAGCTTGTAGATGATGATGGTCACCACCATGCAGGAGATGAGGAAGGCCCCGATGCAGTAGATGATGATCTCCAGGTAGAAGGGAGACGTCATCATGGCTGGGGTGTCTTCAATAGCTGGGTCGGCGTGAACAGGGTGGTTGTTAGCAGCCGCCAGCCCCGGGGAGTGGCACTGGGGGAGCCCCCGGCTCCTCCCCGAGCTCAGGGGGGACGTCGGTGCAGCAGGGACTGGGGGCTGCCCACCCACCCTGGCAGGGAAGGCGTGCAAGCAGCCCCCAGCTCATCATCCCCATGGCCAAGCAATGCCTGCACCACATCTGCAGGCAGCCCAGGGTGGGAGGGGGTCAACTGGGACAGGCTGGGAGTGGGGGAACAGGGCCTGAGTCACCCCACAGGGACGTGGCACCACGGGCACCTCCAGGGACAGGTCTCTGTCCCAGCTGCTCTGCCCACACCTGGGAGCTGCAGGTCCCCAGGATCTGGGGTCACTCTGTGCATGAGGTCTGGCAGTGTCCGGGGCCATGGGAGTCCAGGCCTTACTGGTAACGACTGGGGAGAGCTCAGAACAGAGCAGCCAGTGGCACTCCAGGGGCAGTGACGTGCGGTGGGAGCCGGGGATGGTGGGGATGGTGGCCCACAGACCATGCTCTGGTGGCCGAGGTGGTGTTGGAGCCATGAACAGCTCAGAGGCCGCAGCCGTGTGCCACGGTCCGTGGTGAATCCGGCAGGACGGGGCTGCCACTGCACCTTCTGCACCCCCAGCCTGACGCCCCCAAAGAGCAGAGCCTCAGAGAGAGGCGTAAGATGGAACTGGAGATTCCTGTCCCACCTCCGAGCACACCTGGCTGACAAAGCAGTGGCTGATAACTGGAAAAGTTTTGGCTGGAAAGCAATGCCCACGCAGCACCCCAAAGACTTTCCCACAGCTGTTATCAGGCTTTGGTCCGTGCATTGATACCGAGGAGCAGCATCAATGGGGACGGGGCAGCCGCCCCCGCAGCGCAAGCACACACAGCCCCCGGACGGTCCTGCACCGCAGGGCGAGGCCAGGCCCTGTCAGGCAGAAGGGCAGCGCTGCCAGCACCCCCAAACCTCCCCTGGAGCCCCTCTGAGCCCGTAGCACTGGCCTGGCCTGGGGGTGCGGGACCGTCCTGCTCTGGGGCAGCAGGTTAAGTTCCCTGGTTAAGTTCCCCGGGTATGCATTGCCTGGGCCAGGGAGAGAGCGGGGGGCAGACCCCAACTGGGGTGGAAGGGGGCACAGGGCGGGGGGACACTGCCCCATCCTGCCCCAGCTGCAGAGCAGCCCTGCAGCACCGAGGTTGACCCACTCCGAGGGGTCAGGGGCCGGGAAGGGCTCTCTCCCGGACCACAATGCATACATTGGAAAGGAGGGAGGAAAGGGAGAGGAAGAGGAGTATATACCTTCGAGAACTGTCAACCATGCAGAGTGATGGGAGATCCCAATAGAATTACCCGCCAAACATGTATACTCCCCAGCATCCTCAAATGAGACATTCCTTAAGTGAAGGACTTCCATTTCTTTGTCTGTCGTGTTAACGCCAGCCGTCTGGAAGGAAAAATGGAAGCAAAAAACGGAGAAGCAAACGACATGAGATCTTCTGGGAGGAGGCCAGAGAGGAGGGAGAGCCCAGTCTCATTTGCCAGACCCCCGGGGAGCAGACAGAGACCACTGCAGACCTGCTAGAGACCCTCGGGATGACCACTCATCCCGGCGGACCTACGGAGACGCTGGTTAAAACCCTTCACCACACTGAGTGTCCTGCCCATCCGAACATGCTGGCGATGGGCTGCATGGAGAAATCAGCCCAGGCAGAGCTGGCCGGCTGGCTTGTGGGATGTGGGGAGGCACAAGGACGGGGACGGGAGGATGGAGATGGGAGGATGGGGATGGGAGGACAGAGACAGGACGGAGACGGGAGGATGGAGACGGGAGGGCAGCACAGACAGGGGATGCAGCACTGTGCCAGTCCGGGGTGCTGGACTGGCCTGATGGCAGCACCCTCAGAGAGCTGGGTTCACTGGTGCCAGACCCAGAAGGGACCCGGGTAGCTCTGGCGTCTGCACGGTGGGGAGGGCAGCACACAGGAGAGACAGCGGGACACAGAAAGACATCAGCACACAGCAGAGACACTGGGACACACACAGAGCACAGCGCCCAGCCGGCCCCGCTGGGTATTTTTCCATGGTTGTTGCACCAGAAACACAGCAGAAACAAGAGAGCCCAGAGTTTTGTTTTCCACCGCCAGGCATTCTTCCGATTACCTGTGGCCAGGGGCCTGGTGACAGTGAGCCACGCAGACTGGTTGGCCTCGCCAATATAATTGGAAACCTTACAAACATACTCCCCGCTCTCCGCCTCTGTCACATTATACAGGGTCAGCACCTCCGCATCAGAGCTATTAATCCCCGAGTGCTGGAACAGACCAACAACACGCAGTCACACCGATGTGCTCAGCGACGGCAGCGCCCGGAGGGTCGGCAGCGGCTCTGCCAGGCAGGGGCTGCTTTCCCACACCCACACCCACACCCACAGCTGGGTGGGAGGGACGGGGCTGCACATGGGGGTCACAGGAGGAAGGAACAGGCAGGCATGGGGCTGTAACCCTGCTCCCCCTGCTTCCCAGCGGTCAGAGCACAGCTGGGGATGGCTGCATGGAACCACAGAACGGGTCAGAAGGGACCTTTAAAGGCCATCCAGTGTGACCCCCTGCCACAGCTGGACTGGTGGCCAGTCTGCCCGCCGAGTGGCACTGCTGGGGTGCAGAGGGGGCTGCTCTCACTGGGACGATCCAAGGCTCAGCTCCCAGCTCCAGGGCCGTGCTCGCTCCCCGGGACAGCCCACCCAGCCCCGTGGTGTGGTGGTGTGTGCCCCCAGGGCTCCAAAGGGACTGCAGGGGTGTCCCCTCAGGGCTCCAAAGGGACTGCAGAGCCAGCACAGCCGTGGCACAGGACAGCCCTCCCTGCTCCCTGCCCGGCAGGCTGGTGATGGCTCTGGGGCTCCAGCTGCTCTGAGGCTGGTGGTCCCCAGACCCAGGTGACTCCTCTGGCCCATCCACGCAGCTGCCACCGCCCTGCTCCTGCCCCAGGGACTGGGAAGCCGGGGGCTGTGGCTGGGGCTGCCCGGCGTGTGGCTTTACCTTCAGGATCTGCACGTAGGGCAGGTTGTCGGGGCCGATCTTGCTGCCGTTCACCTCAATGTGCTTCAGCCACTGGATGTGGGGCTGAGGGTCGCTGTAGACCTTGCAGACAAACTCCACGTTGCTGCCCAGGGCCACTGTCTTGTTGGCGGGCAGCCCAGCCTGCAGGATGGGCCGGTGCGGGGACCGCTCTGTGGGACCAGGAGTGGGGCGCCTTACAACGGGGTTTGGGGTGCCCCTGCAGCCCCCCACGCCCAGGACCCGGGGCTGAGGTGGGCACCAGTGCACCCGGCACAGCATTGGTGTCCCCTTCCCCAGGAGGCTGCCCGCAATGGGGTGGGAGCATCCAGGATGGGGGACAGGTGAAACCCCGGGGTGGGGACAGGGACATCGGCACCTATTGGGCAGGGTCAGAGGTCAAACAAACCTATGGAGGGCCCCGGCCCTCAACAAAGTGGCTGCCACTGTGGTGAGTCAGCATTAACAAACCCCTTTGTTCACCTCGCTGACTGTTCCCTTCAGTTTGCTCAGTGTAATCAAATTAAATCACATTTTTAATGGTTCATTTACTGGCATTTAGAGCAGCTCCACATGTGGAACTGCTCAGACCAGCCTTCCCAGCTGGGAATTATGGCTAATAAGGCGATTAGAAAAAGTTTCTGTCTGGTCTATGAAATTATTTTCACCACAATTAAAAATCCCCAGAACGGGGTGGGGTGAACCTTCCGCGTGGCCAGCTCATACCCGCCGTGCTGCAGAGTGCACACCGGGGCGGGAGGCCACGGGGATGGGAGGTGGCTGCAGGGAAGGTGGGCGAGCCCCTTCCCTGGGAGCACAGCCCACCCGTCTCTACAGGGTGCAGCACCCGTTCCTCTCGGGAAGGTTTGGGGGGACGAGGATGCGGGGTGAGCCCCCAGCCCCGTGCTTCTCACCCACGACATCCAGCTGGTAGGTGTGGTTGATGCTCCCGTACTTGTTCTCCACGATGCAGGTGTAGTTGCCCTTATCGGACGGCACCACCGAGTCCATGATGATGCTCCAGGTGGCCTGGCGGACCTGGGGGCAGGGGGAGGACGGAGCTGGTTACGTGCAGCACGCACAGCCCCAGGTCCTGCTCAAACCAGAGCTGGTTCCACCCCCGGCACGGGCAGGACGTAAATCTCCCTTTGAGGTCACCTTTCTCCTTTCCTACAGAGGGGCCGTAATTGCTCCCAGCTGTCCCCGGACAGCCTGGCCACGGAGCCAACTGTGCCGAGAAGCAGATGTTGTGAGCCGAGCGCGATGGGCGCGCCTGGCGTGCGGGGACACCCCTCTCTGGTGGCCCCCGTGTGCGGAGGGAACAGACCAGCATTGTTCCCCCTGCGAGAGCTGCTTCCCTGGCTGGCCCTGGGGTTCAGACCCCCACTGCTCCCCACGGCCAGCTGGCCCTGTGCTGGTCAGTGGGCATGTGCAGCCTGGGTGTCCTGCACCCCGGACACTCTGGGGGTGCTGCTGACCCAGTGCATCCCCCCTGGGACAGTCTCAGTGGCTCTGCTGGGCAGAGCACTGCCCAGGTCCTTCCCTGGGCACCAGGAGGCTCTCCAAAAGCCAGCCCTGTCACTGCCGCCTCCAGCTGTGCCTCCTCATGGCACAGATCCTGCTCCTCCCACGGGCCTCGCCTGCAGCAGCAGCAGCCCCACTGCAGGGCCGGGGCTGTGAGGAGGGAAAGCCGAGCCCCCATCCCACCCGGGCAGCATCTGCATCCTGGCTCTGCTGTGGGCGCTGGGGAAGCAGCGCTGAGCTCCTCCCCAGCTCAGGGAGCCAATGTGGCCCCCAAATGTGGGCTGGAGCACCCCTGGTGCTGGTGCAGCCCCCACCAGCCACTGCTGGGCATGGAGGGGCTCCTCCAGCCCAGGGCCCCTGTCCTTGCCCAGACCCCTGTCCTTGCCCAGACCACTCTCCTCGGCCGGGGATTAGGGGGAGGTGGCCGAGCCAGGCCGGCTCCTTGGCGTGAGCCCCCTCCCCCAGGGCTGAGCTGGTACAAACACGACCCAGAAGCAGGTCACTGCCGTAGGGCCACTCCCAAGCAGGAATGTCAGAGGGGCCCATCTGCCCCTGCCGGGGTGGCGTGGATGGGGGCTCGGTGCCTCTTAAGCTGCAGAGCCCCTCCCCAGGAGCCCCCCAGCCCCGCACAGAGCCAGGGGCTGCTCCCCCAGCCCCCCATACCTTGTACCCCCCGATGCGGTGGTCAGGCTTGAACTCTTTGCCGTTCTTCAGCCAGCGCAGGGTAGGGTTGGGCGTCCCACTCGAAGGACACTTGAATTTCACTGTTTTGGCAGCAGGGACAGCGTGGAGCTTCTTCTCCATCTTCTCGGGATAGGTCCAGTATGGAGCGATGGCCTCTGGGGAGCAGAGGGAGGGCTCAGCACGGCCAAACCCAGCAGCCTCCTGCTCCTGGAGTAACCCCAAGGATGCCCAGGGCACGGCTGAGACAGGAATTTGGGGAGATGCTAGCAGCCAAGCCTGGCTAAAGCAGGGAGGGGAGCTCAGGGACACGGGGCATTATCCACGAGCCACAGCAGCCCTTTCCTTGAGGGGTGGATGCTCAGCTTACGTGGCTCCAGCAGCGGTGACCCCAATGCAGCTGTGCTAGCACAGCACTGCTCTTACCCAGCTGCTTCACCCACCACACCCAGACCCGCTGTCCCCTCTCGCCCTCGCCACCGCTGGGTGCCCTGGGCTGCCTGCCCCATCCCTGGGCTGCCTGCCCCATCCCTGGGCGCTGCTCGTGTGTGCCCAGTACTGCTCGTGTGTGCCCAGCCTCCCCTTGCCCTGCCACAGGGCAAACCCAGCTCGCACGTACGGTTCGGCTTGGTGTTATCCGCCTCCTTCTCCTCTGATGAGGAATCATCTTCATCGTCATCATCCTCCGCAGAGGGGAGAGCGTCTGCAAGAGAAGCAGTGTGTGTGTGAGCAGACCTTTGTGAGCGGGGCTGACGGGGACCGGAGCGCCGTGGGGAGGCGGCGGGGCTGTGCCCAGCGAGGCGGGAGGGCAGGGCGGTGCTGGTGCCCGGCAGGGGCGTGGGGATCCCGGGGAACTCTGCACAATCCCCAGCACAGCCAGTGCCAGCCGAGCCCACCAGCCCAGTGCCTGCAGCCGTGGACATTGTGAAGAGATTTGCTGTCAGAGGTGACTTCGGAGCTCCTCACCCCATGTCCAGTGCCACCAACACCCCTGGGGTGGCAGCCAGGACCCCACGAGCACAGACACGTCCCCACCTCGAGCGTTCCTCCCTCTCCAGCCTCACACTCCATCAACACCAGTGCAGGCCACGGCTCCCACCCAGCACATGCCCCTCCTGGGCAGCCCCCTGCCCCCTCAGATAAACGCGAGATGATCTCTGGCTGCTTCTCCCTGCCCTGCAGCGGCCAGGAAGCCACAGCGCTATGCTGGAAACTCCTCCAGGCACCCACAAGCTGCAGGTCGGCCCCGAACTCACCGCGTGTGGCCAGTGAGTGTGCTGGCGAGCGGGCAGGGGCGTGCAGAGGTGTGCAGGGGCGTGCAGAGGCAGCCTGCTCCTCGCTTCACAGCCCGGCCCCGCGGCTGCCCCTTCCCTGCACAGCCGGGGCTGCTACGAACCTGAGATGTTCACGGAGAAGTAGGTGGTCTCGCTCCCCGAGGGGCTGTTGGTCATGCAGGCATAGAGCCCCGAGTCCTCGGGCACCACGTCCCTGACCTCTACCTCCTCCCCGGTGATGCGCGTCCGGTTGTTCTCTGCCAGCTGGACGCCGTCGCGCACCCAGTTGATGCTCTGGACGTCATCCCGCAGCCGGCAGCGCAGCTGGAGGAGGTCACCGGGGTGGGCTGAGTAGGACTCCACTTCGATTTTTGCTTTGGGCAGAGCTGGAGGAGTTAGGGGAGAGAAGAAGAGAAAAAAAAAGGAGAAAAGGAATAGAGACCAAAGAAAAACCATGCTGCTGCTGCTGCTGCGGCCCGGTTAATGAGGCGACATGCGCTGCTGGGATGCTCCCACTGCTGGGATGCTCCCGCTGCTGGAATGTTCCTGCTGCGGCACTGGGGACCCCAGCACCCAGGGGACGGAGCTGGCGGCAGCAGCAGAGCAGAGGAGAGGCAGAGGCGGAGGCTGCAAGCACCCCAAGCAGCACTAAGTGCTCCCCTGCCCAGCAGGACCTGCTCGGTGCCGGGGCAGCTCCAAAGCCCTCACCCTTCTCGGCTCTTAAGGAGCGTGACAGGGCAGAGGCTTCCTAACGGGGAGAATCAGGCACCTTGTGACAACCCAGGCAGTGCCGCTGTATGGCAGGATCCAGCCTCTCCTGAAGCATCCCAAATCCCTGCAGGGCTCTGCCACCTCGCAGGGCGCTCAGGATCCCTACCACCACAAGCGGGCAGCGAAGCAGGCCAGGGTCCCCATGCCACCGGGACCCCCGCCCTGGTTAGAGCATGGCGGGGCAGGGATGGAAGGGCAGGGGCTGGGGGCTGCGGCAGGACAGCAGGCAGGGAGCGAGGGGGGACAGGTCAGCCCAGGGAGCTCCGGCCAGACAGGTGCTGGCCACGGCGTTCCCATCCACGGTATTCCCAGGCAGGGGAGCTGAGCTCCCCGAGGTGACACTTGTGTGAGCAGCACAAAGATCCTTTCTCTCCATCCCGCTGTGACACGATCCCATCTCTCCCAGCCCTGAAGTGTCCAGGGCTCTGTCCTCCAGTGCTGCCCTCCGTGGTGGGTGGGTCCTGGTCCCAGGCTTGGGGAAGATGCTGGGTTTCAAATCACCTCTTCCAATTCCACAGCCCAAGGAAGGGTTCAGGCTGCTACAGCTCTGCTGAGGCTCCTGTGATGACGCGGGTGGATGCGATGTGATCATCATCCCAGACTGAGCTCCACAGGTTGGTGGGCACAGCTCCAGAGCCCAAATCTTCAGGCACCCGTCGACCTCTGTCTCCTCCCCAGTGATGTGGGTCCGGTTGTTCCTGGCCAGCTGGATGCCATCGGGATGCTGAGGGAGCAGCGTGAAGGGGCACAGGGCACTGCTGCAGATGCTGCTCTCAGGAGCAAGAGACTGGCTGGAAAATCCCAACAAGCGCAGCAGAAACAGCCAGGAAACGTTCAAGCTTCAGCTGACCTGTAGCTTGAGGGCTGAGTCCCCCAGGATTTCTGGGTGCCCAACGAGCCAGACAAGAACAACCTCTGCTCCCCACTGAGCACATGTGCCCTGAAGAGCCACAGGGCAGCTCGCCCTGGGCAGCGGCTGTGGGGTGGCACAGGGTCTCTGCTGGCATGAAACGCCCCAGAGAGGAGCCAGGGTGTGGGGGCAGCGAGGCCTCGCTCCTCCCTGCACACTCTGTATGGCCAAAAACAAAACCTCAGCTCTCCAGCGCTCCGATTCACCGCACCATGACCTGCACTTCACTTTCTGGCCACTTCTCGTTGCCTTGGACTGATGAGAAGCTTCATGGGAAAAACATTCATGAGCAGCTCCAGAGTTTCTCCTCTTTCTTTTGCTCTGCACTTGAAGGAAAACAGTGGGATGGGGAAGAATTGCCTTTCCTCAGTTGCTGTAATACCAACGCCAGGGCTCCAGTTCATCCGTGAGAGGTTACAAAACATTTTAATGTGGAAGGGGAAGACCAACGGGAGCCCCTTTGGTGGTGGGGAAGGGTCTTGCTTTGCACTCCTGTTTTCCCCTGATTTTCTCCCACAAGACGGGCACTTCTCACAGCTCTGATTTGTGTTTCAAGTGATTAGTCACAGGCATCTCCGAAGGCTCACAAAGCAGCAGTGACATCCCATCCTGTCCCTCTGAACACCCCGGGCTGGGTAAGGCCACGTCCTCCTGCCTGTCCCGACTCCCTCCTCACACAGAGCAAGGTCAGTGGGCAACAAACAGCCAAAAAACCCAAACCAGCAGGAACCCAGTGCTGCAGCCATATCTGCTCTTATCTGGCTCCCAGCTCTGCCCCTTCCCACGCATCAACCAACTTCCCTATGGAACAGAATAACCCTGCAGGGAAACCGGGATGGTCGTTCCTCCCGGCCTCGAGCTCCAGCAGCACCCCACAGCTGCACCTGTGCAATGTGAAGAGGCAGCCTGGCGATGGAAAAGGTCTTTGGAGCGGGGAAAATTTCGGGGCACCCCAGTGTGATGCCAGGGCTTGAGGAAGCAGTGATCCAGGTTCAGGAGGGTCCCTTCCCAATGGCCACAGGTCCTTGGGTGCCCTGTGCAAGTGCCACTGCTCCTTCACCCCCCTGCGTGGGGCCAGATCCCCCCTCAGAGCTTCCAGCCCCCTCCTCCAGCCCCCCAGAGCCAGGGCTGGTTTGCATCAACAGCATGACAGGGAGGCACGGAGGTGTCGAGGTGATGGACGGAGAGGGGGGCAGAGGGCACGGTGGGCCCTGCCCTCGGTCACCCACGGCCCTTCTCTGGCACTCGGGATGAGGCGGAAAACACGGCATGGTGGGAACGGCCTGGGAAGGAATTCACAGGCTAATGAGCATGTCCAGGTTTGCTCAGCCTCTCGGCGGGAGTGGTGCTGGAGCAGTGCTGTGGCCCTGGCAGGCAGAGAGAGAGCACTGTGGCTGCCAGGATGGCACCGGGCACCGGGATGGCAGCAGGGGCACTGGGAGCTGCTGGTGTGAGCCGTGGCACTGCTGTGGCCTCCACTTTGGTTAATGATTGCTGGACTCATTGGCCTGATACAGCCATGTCTCACGTTCTTCTTTCCTGTAACTCAAACCCCAGCACCGGGCACAGCCCCACAGCACAGCCCCACGGAGACCCCCATGGCAGAGCCCCTGGCCGGCTGCCCCCCATGGGCACAAGCCAGGCCCACACGGGCCAGCTCTCCAAAGGTTCATCAGCCAGACAAACACCTGGCTCTCATCCCCGAGGCTCGGGGTGCTCCCAGCACTGCACAAAGGTCACTTAGGGGGAGTCCTCACCCCAGCTGGGAGCTGTGGGGTCAGTCACAGCCCCTTTGAGCAAACAGGGGGACAGCGAGGAGAGCAAAGCAATGCCAGTCCCACAGGCCCTGTCCCATCCCAGCGGACAGGAGGGCTCGTGCCCGCGGGGAGCCCCAAGGTCCCCAGAGAGGTGACGGGCAGCTCCAGCCGGTGCTGCCTCCGTGAGCACCCCCAGAAGCAGCGCGGTGCCACGGCCGGGGCAGCCACTGTGGGTTTATTACTTATTCCAGCTTTGAAATGGAACCGAGAGTGGAGCCAAGCCCAGCGAGCATCGGCCAGATGGAGAGTGTCACCGAGCACATACAACTGTCACGGGCTCCCCTGGGGCCGGCCCCACAGGGACAGCAGGGACAGGGACATGGGGCAGCCCTGGGGACAGGAGCTGCCCGTGTTCATTGTGCCCCCCAGGCTGGGCACACACAGCGGGGAGCCCGGGGTGCACCCTCCGAGCGGCGAAAGCCACAGGCTGTGCTGGCCATGGCGATGGTGACGATGGCAATAAAGGGGCCAACAAAGCGGCGCGGGGACAATGCGGGCGGGGGGCGCCGAGCCGCAGGCGCCGGTTGCCCTGGAGACCCCAGCGGGGCTTTCCGAAGGTATTTCCTGAAGAAAAAGCACACACATGCCCGGCAGCCCCACTAATCCCAACAGGAAGCGCTCACCGGGACGCGGGGATTGGCTTCTTTTTGATTTAAAAAGCTCCTCACCCTGCCGTGCCCCCCAGCCCGGGCTGTGCCGGGGGCATGTCCCGAGGGGCGCATCCCGGCGCCCCAGCTGCTCCCGGAGCCCTGCAGATCCCCGGAGCCCTGCCCCAGGGAAAGGCTGCAACGGGGAGATGCCGACAGATGAGCATCGCGGGCTCAAGGCACGCACGGCTCTCGGGCACCCCCAGCTCCCCCTGTCCGAGCCAGCCCGGGGGCCGCGGGCTCCTCCTCCCGCTCCGCTCCCCGGATGCTCCCTCCGCAGGGAGAGGGGGATTTATGTCCCGCTCCAGGCCCTCCCGCTCTCCCAGCCTGCACTGCAAATGAAGCAGCACTTAATTAACAGGCGTGTTGGGAGTTTGCAAAGCTGTCAGGATAAACCCACCCCTTTCCCCCGGGCCCCCCCCGGCCACTCTCAGAGCTTCGCAGCGGCTCAGAGCCCTGGAGGCAGCGGCTTGGGGCACAGACACCTCTCCATCGGGAGAGGTGGGACATGGGACAGGCATGGGACAGACGGGGGTCACAAGAGAATACCCCAATCCGCTTTTTGGCTAGCTTTGCCTGGCCCTGGCTCACCGCTGGAGCCGAGTGTCCGTTCCTCTGCTCCCATCCCTCCTGCCCAGCCCCAGGCTGCTGCACAGGGGGGCCTCGACAGCTGGCAGCCCGCAGACACTCGGGGACCCTCCTGCTTCCCCCGGCGCGGCTCCGCTCACCCTGGGACAGCTCCGCAGCCCAGGCTCTGGCAGAGCGCGGCTGCTTTTCCCAAAGACTCATATTTCTTTTTTTCCTCCTCAATTAAGGGCCGGAGTGACAGCATCCGAGTGGAAAGGCGGGAGGACGGAACAATGCCCGCCCGACGGGCTGGGAGGGGACGGCAGCGGCGCGATGCCCCGCAGGACACGGCCGTGTCCCGGGGAGCTGGGACTGGGAGGCTGCAGCCGTGGGGTCTGGGGGTGCTGCTGGGCCCCCTGAGCTCCGGGAACAGTCCTGGGCTGCTGCCATCAACAGCAGAAGCACAGGAGGCTGCGGGCTTGGCAGGGAATCTCTGGGCAGCTTGTGGGGCTCCAGCAAGGAGTCAGAGCCTTCAAATGGGATCCCCTGGGGCTCCCCGAGGCACTGGGTGGGAGACAAAAACACGGGAGGACTGGACAGCAGGGAAATGGGGAGGGGGACAGAGCCGAAGGTCCCCAGTGCCCTGGGGCGCAGCGGGGACAAGCCAAAGGCCCTCGTGGTGCTGCCTGCGGGGATGCTGGGCTCCCCCAAGCTACCCGGGCTGAGCACACAGCCTGCCCCGGACTGCTGGCTCCTGCAGGGTGCGGAGCAAGACCCCCTGGACGAGCTGGGGACAACAAAGCCCCGGGAGCCAGGGCCCCTGCTGGCCCCGCAGATGGCCGGGGGGGTTAAGCCTGCGGCCAGCTGGGCAGCCAGCAGCCCTGGGAAATGGGGCAGCCCCCGGCCCCTGCCCCACGGGGAGGGGGCTGCAGCCAAACCCCCCATGCTCTGGATGCACCCCCCGGGAAGTATCTGCTGCACTGGGGCAGTTTGGGGCTTGCTGTGCCCCAAAACCAGCTGCCCAAGGCAGGACCCCCCCGCCCCAGGACACGGCTCCCCATGAAAATCTCCTCGGCCGCTCAGCACCCCTGCAGGGCCATGGCAGCCCCCCGTGAGGAGATGCCTGAGCAGCGGCTGGGACAATGGCAGACAAGGAGAGAGGGAAAAAAACCTTGGCAATTTTCTGCAGGTTTCTATTTAACCTGGAGACAAAGAGCGGCTTTGTGCGAGGGAGGGACAGAGGCTGCGCATGGAAATTTCTTGGCTTTTCCCCTTAACCAGGGTTTTTTCACCACCTCCAAATTTAGGTAACTATAAAACGCAGTAAGTGCCCGTTAATATTTTATTTGCTCCACATTTTTTGGTACCAGGAGGGAGCCCCTGACAAGCAGAGCTCCCAAACTCCCTCCCACACCACAAGGAGAGGGGGGCCAGAGCTGAACCCCCCTCCACATGAGGCCAGGCCGCTGACCGGCCGCGGGGGATTACTCCTCCCTGAGAAGGGAGCTTAGCTGCCTCAGAACCGGGAGTAAACTGAAACCCCATAAACATCCAGAACAAAGTCCGGGAAAGCTGCTGTCTCCACCACGGAGGGGACCGAGCGTGGCCGCTGCTGCCCCCAGGGCGATGGGGGGATGCTCCTGAGTCACGGTGCTATGGGGGAAGGACAGAGACGTCAGCCCCCAGGACACGATGGCCCTTGGCATCGGAGCTGGACCCTATCCACACCCCACGGGACCTCAAAACCCCTGGGGCCGGGTCAGAGCCTGCCTTACGAGATGCTGGTGGCTCAGCCCTGGCTGCAGGTCCTGGCCCAGCACTGGCTCTTCCCATCCCACACGTCCTGCTGGGAACATTTTGTTCCCACCAGTCGGCTCCCGAGCCAAGGGACGGATTCTGCCCCAGCCGGGCTCCTGCTGTGGCACTAATTGGGCCGCCCTGGTGAGAACCGTGTCGGGAAACGTTTCCAGAGGTTATTGTTAGCCCTGGCATGAGGCTGGCGAGGAACCAGCTCCCTCCTCTCCAACCTCTCCTCCTCTACTGCCACCGCCTGACGCTGCTCCCAAACCCTCCAGGGGCTGCAGGGCTCCTCACACCCCCCAAAATTCACCTGTGCTCAATCAGCTCCCCTCAGCCTGAACACTCCAACACCTTTTCCAGTGCCACAGCCGGGGCTGGGGCTGCAGGTGCTGCTCTCCTGGCAGCACAGAGCCATCCTTACCCCAAACACTGCCAGGAAACCTCTTCCAGGAAGAGCAATCTCCCGAGAAAAACATGTTTACCACTGTCAACCGCATTGTTTACAGATGCGGGGAGCAGGCACGCCAGTGGAAAAATCTCAGCAATGGTCCCTGCGAGTGAAGCTCTGCCCAGGCTCCTCTCTGGAGCTGCAGCTCCCCAGGGACCACTCAGGGCTGCGGCTGCCTCCTGGGGTGTCCCCTCACAGGGTGTGACCTGTGACCAGGGCACTGCTGCTCCAGAGGTGCCCACCCTGGGAGCCACGGGCATCACCCAGACATCTCCCACTGGGGCTGGTGCAGCTGCAGCAGCAGTCACTGCCCGGCTGCCAGCTCCCACCCCGAGCCTGAGGGGACCCTGGGCACCACGCAGCACCATGCCCATGCCGGCCACAGCAGCAATCTGCCTCTCAGGTTCTGCTGGGAGGAAGGGGGAAGGGGGAGTGAGTCTTAAAAAGCAAAGCAGTGCCCACAGACCAGACATTCTTGGGTAATTAGAACCAAAAGGAGCGAGTCGAAGTCCCGCGCAGCGCTGCCGGGTCTGGTTATTCTCTGCCTCGCCGAGGGCCGAGGCTCTGACGCGCTGGAGCAGGGCTCTCCGCCAGGGCCGGCTCTGCCCAGGGCCAGCGACCCACTTGGCCCATCCGCTGAGCCTCGGGGTGCCCCCACACTCCAGAGCTGAGCCAGGAGCACCCCTAGCCACCGCCACCAGCCCTGCACTGCTCCTGGGGGACAGCAGCGATAACGAGGGAGGGGATGTCCTCATCAGGCTCCCCAGCCCCAGTGGGGCAGAGGTTTGGACTGCACAAATCACCTGAGCCAGCCCCAGCTTTGGGCCCCTCCTCGGGCATTCCCAGCTGGGAGCAATGCTGGAGCACCCCAAGGGTTTCTGCAGTTCATCCTGAGCACTGCCAGCTGGCAAAAGCTGAACCAGCAGCCTGCACCCAAATCTTTGTCCCCACCAGCTGAGCCCAGGATCACCCCAGTGGGGCCAGGCAGGGTGGGAGCAGCCTCACACACAGCCCGGGTTATAAATCGTCACAGGGGTGCAAGTGCTGTCACACGGAGTGACCCCAGCGGGGAACACAGCCCCCAGGGCTCTGCATCCTCCTCCAAACCAACACGTCAGGGTTTGCCACAATTTTTCTCCAGGTTTAGAATGTCCCCAGGCACTGCTGGAGCCACACACCCACTTCTGTGCCCACACAAACCACTCTGGGACAACATGTGCCATGTCCCCAGAGGCACCAGCTCCCGGGCAGCCAGGTGACACCACAGGTGGCACTGGGGACGTGTATGGTGGCCCCACGGCTGGAGCACACGCCAGCCTCTGCCTCTGCTGCAGGGAGACCAGCTCACGTCGCCCACGAGGATCACAAAGGATGAGGAGGAGTGGGGGCTCCCGGCGCGGCCGCACCGGGCTGTGCCTCTTACCTTGGTCGGGCAGGGTGGGGGCCGGCCGGGCAGCGGAGAGCGCGGCTGCGACCAGCACAGCCCAAAGGATGAGGCACCGCCAGGTAAACATCCCACTGCTGCAGCTACTGCTCGGCGACTGGGCTCCGCAACTCCCACTCCATGGGGGCCCCGGGCTGGCCCCGGGCGGGCGCAGGAGGGTCTCCACAGGGCTGGCAGCCCCTACGAGCTGTGAAGGAGGAAAGCAGAGTCAGGGCAGGGCCAGCTCCCCCACATCCCAGCACGGTTTCAGGGTGGGATGCGCTTGCCATCACAGGCGATGCTCCTCCCGCATCCAGCCCAGACAGCAGGATGTCCCTGGACCATGGGATGTCCCCAGGCTGCGGTGGCAGGTCTCCACAGACCCCTCAGCAGCCTGACACGACCTGGCACTGACTGGCAGGGTTATGTTTCCCTGTGCAAAAGCGCTGATGTGTCAAGAGTGAAACCGCTGGCGAAGCAGAACCGAATGCAGCAAAATTCCCCAGAACAGCGAGAGAAACATTAACGCCAGTTAAAGAAAGGGAGATTCCTGCTCTCCTCTTCCTGCACTTTGTCAGGTGTTGCTGGCCCATGGCTTCACTGAGGGAAATCCCTTATCCAGAGCAAAACCTGATGTTGTCTGTGCCACCATCCACCCCAGCAAAGCAGATCTCACTGCAAACTCCAGCCCCTTCCATTCCCTGTGGGATCTATAGGGCACACAGCACCCACCCCCATGGAGAGGAGCCGGAGGGTCAGCCAGCTGCGGCCAATCTCTTTCCACCAACAGCTGTTTTTGAAGTGGCTGTTTGGGGAGAAATCCCCCGGCTTCCACGGCCAATTCTGCAACTCGCTCTCATCCCTGCCAGCTCTCACGCTGGGCTCTCCAGCCCACCCATCCCCTCCGGTCCCCATCCCTTTCCAGGGGACTGCTCCATGTGGGGCAGTTTCAGAGCTGGGTTCTGGCACAGGGGGGCCCAGCAGAGCCTGATCCTGCCTCAGGGTGCTGTGGGAGCGTGCCCTCCATGGCCCTCATTCCTCCTTCCCTCTGACCATCCCTCCTTCCCACCATGCCAGGAGCATGGAGCTCTTCCAGGACACGTTCCTGGGGGATGCTGGAGCCCGAACCCAGCCGCCCCCGGCCAACTGCTCCGAGCCGTGTGGATGGGAATAAGCCCCTGTGCTCCACCCCCGCGCCACATCTGCACCTCGGCAGCAGCCTGGGATGAGGTCCCGACACTGGCCATGGCTAATGGTCCCGCGGGCTCTGCCGGAGCGCTCACCGATGAGATCCTGCCCAGCATTGCACAACCCGCACAGGCCCGGCCAGGGCGCTGCTGGCAGCGGGAGCTCTGCGAGAATGACGGGGACCAGGATGTGGACAGGACAACACCATCCCACAAACCCTTCCCAAGGCACCTCCCGGGGTACAGCTGTGCCTCCAGGCCCCACAGCCCTTGCCGAGCATCCCGAGCTCACCCGGTTCCTCTCCCCGCTGCCGCGTGCGGTGCCGTTCCCAACCTGCTGCGGGAACAGGCACTTCCTTTCGCCGAAAGGCGTCAGGCTGAAGTACACACTGTTAAAAACAGTGAGTAATAATCGTAGTGAGTAATAAACCGCTACTCATCCTCCCCACGCACTCGGTCCATGGAGCTCTGGCCTCTGCCTCTCCCGCTTCAGAGTGAGAGCGAGACCCTGCGCTCGCTGTGCCCGGAGTGCCGGCTTTTCCCCAGGGATGGGTTGAGCAGCCACCGGCCCCAAAGGGCTCAGATCCCCCAAAGAGCCTCTGCACCCAAAGGAAGCCCAGCTGGGGTGTAGCTGTGGGGGCTCCGGCTGCCTCCTTCCTGCCCAACTGCTCTGGCTCTGGCTGGCACGGGAATATTTGGGACCCAAACTATTGACACAAGGAGTTGGGCAGGGAAAAGGGTGCCCAGCAAACACTGGCGTTATCTCCAACACCAGCGCTCCCAGGCACTGGGTAGTGCTTGGAAATAGTTATTGAATGTTCAGGATTTATCAGGGTTTGGAAGGGAGACGCGGAATTCTTTGAGGGGGGAGAAAAAAAAAGTCTTTGGTATTTCTGGAAATTATTTTCTGTCTCTCAGTGGCTTTGTTTATCGACAGCACATGCTCCCCGGAACATGCCCTAATGCGGAGCGTCTGCGTGGGCCTCCCGAGCCGGCCCCGCGCCGAGGGGAGGGATGGAGGGATGGAGGGGAGCCCAGTGCCTCCAGTTCCTGAAAAATGAGTCAGTGCTGGCTCGTGCACAGCAGAGCCCTTCTCCAGATACACCTCAGAGCGGGTGCCTTCCAGCTGATTCAGGGGCTTGACAGCAGCATATTTCCATGGCGTAGGGATCACTCGGCAGCACAGAGCTGTCCCATGGCTGAGAGGGTCACTGGAAGGGAGGGAGGGAGGGAGGGAGGGAGGAAGGCAGGAACAGAGGGAAGTGTGCCAGGACCCAGCAGGAGCACACAGAGATGGTTGGCTTCCCAGGGCAGCGAGGGAGCGCAGCAGCCACGGCTTTGCTGGAGGGCAGCAGGACCGCGACACATCCTGCCCGCTCCTCCTGGACAGGTTCAGCAGCACCCAAGGGAACCTCAGTGCCCAGAGATGCTGAAGAGGCAGCACAGACCTTTTCCTCCTTCCCAAGGGAACAAGGGAGACTGGGGAACCCCAAGACACCTGCCCTCACGACTCCTTGGTGTCCACACGGGAAGGAGGCAAGGAAGTGGGGAGAGTGCTCCTACCTGTGCAAACAACAGCACGGCTCTTCTCTGTGTTTGTACAGCTTTTATATAAATCCCAGCAGGAAACCATTTGCTCGGGAGGATGGCAGCTCGGGCAGGGTGGGTCTCCGGCTCCTGCCGGGCACTGGGCACCGTCCCCACTCCCCGCGGCCCCAGCACACTGCAATTTACTGCTCCGGGGTGGATTCAAACAACTAAGAATGGAAGCAGTTAGAGAGGAGCCAGGGCTAAGTGCCCCTCGGAGACCTGCCTCCAAAACTGCAATTACCACCGGCCATTACACCCACGGAGCTATTTTGGAGTGGTGATGGACAACCCTGTGCCCATCTGTGCACCCTCAGGGGGCACACGCTCCCAGGAAAGACGTTCTCACACTGCCTTTGCACGCCAGTGTGTCCATGAGGAGTCTTGTGCAACCTGTCCCCCCCTGTTCTCAGGGACCCTGAGGGCTGCACTTTCACTCCTCGCATCTCCCACACCCCTGAGTCACAGGGCTGAGCTGTCCCAGGGACGTGGCACAGACCGGACCTTCCCACTCGGACAGCAGATGCACCCCATGGTTCTGAGCTGAGTGGTTCTGAGTGGGGAAGCCCCTTCCAGTCCTGTGGCTCATCTCTGGAATGCATCCGAGGTGCCAAACACAGGAGCTGGTGCTGGAGCAGGGTGTCCAGCCAGGGTCGGAGGCCTGCAATGCTGTGACATCTGCAGGGGAGCCCCGATCTGATCCCTGTGCTGCTGGATGTGACGGGGGTGCCTGCTGCCATGGGCTTGGTGGGGCTGGGGGCTCCTTGGCCTCTGCCTCCCTGTTGGGGCAGAGACGGCCCTTGGCATTCACCACGTGAGAGCAGCCGGGCTGCCTCGGCGCCAGCAGCCAGCGGGTAACACAGCAGGCAGGAAAAGAACAGGGACAGGCCAAATCCGGCAGGGAGAAGAACCTGAGCTCAGCTCCTGGGTCTGCACAGGAGCCTGAGGTGGGGGACTGTGCCCAACCAGGCACAGTCCCTGTGCCGCAGGAGGGGAGGTGGTGACTGCCAGCAGACCACCCTGCCTGGCACAGATGCCCCCCAGCTCCAAAACACACGAAAAGAGACTCCTTTTCCTCTGAGGTACAACAAAAGCAGCCCTCCAGCTGCCCTTGGGGAAGAAGGACACGCCAAAGGCACAATCCGTGGGCGACAGGAGCGAAGCCTTTCCCTCGCCCTGTGCTCCGTGCCCCAACCTGTGGCTCAGGTCAGGAACCAAGTATTTGCTGAAATAAAAAGCAAACACAACTGCGAATGGAACTGTAGGGAAAAACTATAATGCTTAAAGCAGACACATGCTTGGAAAAATAAATATCCAACTGTGCAGCATACAGAGCAGGTTAACCCTTCCCAGCTGGCCGCCAGGACTTAGGGCTACCAGGGGCATCTCCAGCACCGAGCTGTGGGCAGGCATCCAGTGGTGGGAGAGCCTGGGACATGGGGCAGGAAGGACAGGGAAAGGCCCAGCCTCACCCACAGATCTCCATAAAACCATCTCAGTTCTAGAAGCATCCTCACACTCAGGGATCCCTCCCTACCTGAAGACTTGATTTTCAGATCTACAGAACAACCATTGGTACCCGAAAAATCTATACTGGGCTGGTCCCCTGACTGCTCTGGGAGGACACTGGTCGAGGATAGGGACACTGGGACATGGTCACAGCCTGCCATCCCCTGGAAGGGACAGAGACCCATTACCCAACCTGGGAGGGAGCTGGATGGGGTTTTCACTGCACTCCGCTCCTCCAAGGAAAGCTGTCGGGAGGGGAAGGACACACATTTGCCATCATGCCCAGAAGCAGAAGGTCCCCAAAGGGGCACAAAGCTGGACTGTTGGGATGGGATGAGAATCTGTGAGTGGCCCCTTCCAGCAGCCAGGACTGGGGGGCTCCACCTGGGGTTGGAGACAATACGGCTGCTGGCTCAGGTTATGTTTTTAGGCGGGTAAATAAAGAGGGAGCTCCAGTTCACACCTGAAAGTGACCCCTCCGGCACGGCCAGGGCAGGCACCTCGTGTGTGGAAAAGCCCAGACGATGCTCCCGCTGGCTGCCTTCACCCCGGCACCACTCGTGCCTGCGCCCTGCCGGGGCAGGGGCGATTTATTTTAATCCTCTCGGAGCAACACAAGGAAAAGGCAGCAGTGCATGCCAGCCAGCACAGGGATTAAGGGAGGAAGTGCTCCTGAGTGGGGAAGATGGCTGCTAGCCAGAGCAGGGGGCTGCAGGGCCCACGCTCCTGCGGCGTCCCTGGGCTGCGCGGGGGGGGCCGTCCCTGCGCCCCGCTCCTCTGTGCTGGCATCCAGCTTGTCGGCACCCGGAGAGCTCCAGCCAGAGCAAACCTGCACCTCCGCCTGTGCACAGCCCCAGCTTCCCTCTGGCCGGGACCTGGCAGCGTCCGAGCCCGACCGTTCCTCCCCGTGAGCCGCTGGGTTCACTGAACTGTTTGGGTTTAAACATTGCCGGGGACGGAGCTGCCCCGGCCAGCTGCGATCCAGGACACGGGGCAGGAACTCAGCAATTCGGGCACAGAAGGAACGGCGAGGCGGCGTCACCTGAACACGGACACGCTCTGCTCCGTCCTCACACGAGGCCAGCGGCCACCTCCACGTCTCCCGGCCCCAGAACTCACAAAAACCACAACCAAACCCCTCCGCAATCAAACGCTCCCGGTGCCGAGGGCCACCGCACCGGCCCGGCGGTCACCCGCCATCGCAGGTGCCGCCGCCGTCCCACCGCACTCCCGGCACCTTCGCCGTGGGCGGACGAGCGGCTCCAGAGCCCAGCACTGCGCTGGGATGCGGCGGCTCCGGGAGCCCCACCAGCCTGGACACACAAAGGGAATCACCAGCTCTGGGACGGCGTTATTCCAGCGCCTCCATTCCCGGGATCCCAAAACTCAAACGCAACCAAATCCAGCTCCTTCTCCATCTTTTTCTGGAAGCCGCAAGGCTCCCGCTCAGGTACTTTTCGGGAATGAGGGTACAGGCACCGACTCGGAAAACGCCCCCCGATTCCCGCCAGGCTCCCCCNCCAGTCTCGGTTCGGCCGATGGACGGGATCGGACCCGCCGCCTCCCGAAACTGCTGCCCGCCGAGCGGCTCCAGCCTCCGAGCGGCTGCACCCCGGGAGCGGCCCCGGCGCCCCCGACCCCCTCACACCGGACCGCCCCGCTGTCCGCAAACCCCCAGGTCCCTCAAAGCGGAGCC
>VWZT01005966.1:49196-81167 GCA_013397055.1 Pachycephala philippinensis | reverse complement strand
CGCCGCTGCCGCTGCCCGCCCGCCGCGTCCCGCCGAGCGCCCGCCGCCGCCGAACTAAGCCGCTCCCGCACCGCCCCGCCGACAGCCGCGACTCCTCCTCCGCCTTCCTCCGCCCTCCTCCTCCTCAGCGGCCTGATGGGGCTTGTAGTCGCAGCGGGACCGCCCCCGCACCCTGGAGACCCTGGTGGCCTCCCGGCGATGCGATTTCAGACGTCCCCCCGGGGTTTTTGCGGGCGGTGGTCGCCCCGAAGGCAGCGCAGGCTGCGCTCGGGGCACCACAGGGATGCTGGGCGTGGTGCTCCCCTCTGCGCTTTTGCCCTGTTGCTCTCGCTGGCACTGAGGAAGCCTCAGGCCCCGTGGGTACCGGCTGGGGCGAGGGGATCCCCCGGACCCCCTGTTACCGCTGTGCAACACCCAGTCTGCGGGCAGCGGGACGCGGGCAGTGGGACACAGGCAGCAGAGGGAGCAGAGCTCTGGGCAGCCTGGAGCCCCCAGCCGGCCCCTCTGCACAGCAAGGCCCAGGGCAGATGTTTAAAGGGGCCCAAGTCCTTCCCAGGAGCCACCACTGCTGCAGTCCCTGCCCTTCCCGACTGTTCTCACCGAGGTTTGGAGCAGGAACAGGGCAGCTCTGACACAGAGCTCCTCAAAACTCTCGACATACACTTTTGGCTTTGTCTCAGCTGGGACCACACTCAGTCCCCAAGCCAAAGGGCAGAGTGGGATATTGTCACGCCAGTGAGCCCAGCCTGACTTCGGTACTCCCCAGTATGGAAGCCCAGCTCACAGAGCCCCAGTTTGGGCACTCAGATGAGCTCCCCCAAAGCTGGACTGGCTCGGGGTAACACAGGTGGGGCAGGGCATTCAGCCTCTGTGCAGGAAGCACTACAGGAGCAGTCGTGAGTCCAAGTCAGGGCATCCCAGGATGAAGACATCTCCAGTCAGCAGGGAAAGACCTGCCGAGGCAATGTGTAAGTGATTAAGTTATAAGAGGGAAGAGGACAGGCTGAATTAGCCCTGTCAGTCACCAGCGTTAGATTTGAACCAAATGCTGGGCATCCATCCCCAGGAGCAGCCTCCTCCTGCTCCAGGCAACCGTTCAGCTCCCCATGCCAAGATCTACGGAGTATTTCCTTTCCAGATTTGACAGATTTGTGGACAGGGAGAAGGGGGGAAGGTAACACACCTGCTGGGATGTTCTCCCAGCAAGCTGAAGATGGGGAGCGTTTTGATGATGCCAGAGCCGACCCCAGCCCTACACAAGCACAACTCACCCAACGCACATTTAGTGTGCAGTCACGCATCCCCAGCCCTGCCTTCCTCATTGCCCAGCAGCCAGGAGCTTTGGGCTGAAGGTGCCAAGGCTGCTGGGGAACCCACACCTGCTGGACCCTGCTATCCATGGCTCCCACTGGGCTTCTGTCCCAGACTTTTCTATGCTGGCCCCAAAACAGAACTTACAGGGCTACACCGTAACCCCTCACGGTGGACAGGCAGCACCTCTGTGGCTGCGGGTCCCTCGGCATGGTTTTCTGCATGACTGCATCAACAGGGCACAAGTTCTTGGGCCTTTATCAATAAAGGTGCTTGGAAATGGCAGAAAATGGGGAAAACCATCCCCTGCTCCCGGGAGGCTCAAGGATCTGGCTGCATCCTTGGCCTCAGCATCATGTCAGGCCTCAGCGCAGAAGTGACCGTGAGCTGTCACCATCTGGTGGCATAAGTTGCCCACGAGCAAGTCCTTCAGGATGGGCAGGGAGAGGAATGACCCTCTGGAGCAGGTGGGGGTCTGCAAGGGGCATGGCTGCGACTGAGGAGCAGCAGAGACCACGGAGCAAGCCGGAGCTCACTGCTGGCGCTTTCAGGGATGCGCAGGGGCTGGGGCAGTTCCTTGGCAGCCCAGGCTGGGCCCCTGCCCGTGTCCTGGCCCAGGGCAGGAGGCATGCAATGTGCAGGGCTCTTCCACCAACACGTTTGCATTGCTGATGCAATTTTGAGGCTTGAGAGGCTGGAGCTTGGAGAGTTTTGTCTCGGCTGAGGAGGAACAAAGGCATTTGGGGAGCAGCTTCCCTGGGACGTGGCTCCCAGAGCCCACAGCTTGCACAGCCTCCTGCAAGCCCCCCTTCCTCCCGCAGCACAGGACTGAGCTCGGGCAGGGGCTGTACCTGCACCCACTTCTGCCCTCCCACAGGGCCGTGCACGTCCCAGCTGCGTCCCTGCACGCAGTCACACACACGTGTGCACACACGTAGCCCCTGCAGCCCCACGTGTGCCCGCCTGCACACTCAGCGCTGTCAGACTGCCCGCCTCCGCTTGCCAGCCCAAGGCCATGGGGTGGCCTTCATCCTCCTCCTCCTCATCTGCTGCCTCCACATGCCGGCTCCCAGCTGCGGCATCGGAAGCAGCAAAATGCACCGCAGGCAAAGCTGACCCGTCCCAGCAGCCGGGAGAACGGCCCGTCCTGCCGGGCTGGTTTCCCCACGTCTCCGGGTGGTTCCAGTGGGAACCGGACTGTGAAGAGGGGGCACAGAAAGGGCTGAGCCGGCAGAGGAGAGGCCCTGCACAATAGAGCGGCTCCCCCCTGACCTTGCCTTCCCCGTGAAAGATCTGCAGCTCTCCCCTCCTCCCCACTACAAAGGGGCTCCTTTCAGCCCCTAATTCTGCATTTAGAAAACAAAAGCAGATGCATCTAGTTTAGGTTTGGAGAGGGGGAGGCAAGAGCAAATGCTGAAGAACAAAGAGCTTTCCCTGACAGATCTGACTGACAAAGACTTTGTCAGCTCCATCTCTCCCTGAAAGGGCTGGAGCACATCAGGGTGCGGGGCTCCTGGCAGGCAGCTGCCGGGCTGGCGGCTCCTGGCCCGGCCAGGCAGAGCACATGCGTGAGGGACGTGCACCAGCCCCGCGGGGCAGAGCCGGGCGTGCACATGTGTGCACTCATGTTCACAGGGACGCAGCCTGGCCCTGGGGCTCAGGCAGGACACCCGTGTTTGTCCCCAGACGGGACCCAGCACCAAGGGCAGGCTGAGCCCGTGTCACCCTCCATCCCAGTCCCCAGGACACAGCTGTGGTCTCTCCCCACTCTCCCCTCACAGCCAGGCTGCAGGGTTTGCTCTGCATCCTGCAGAGATTCCAGGTGTGTTGCCCAGCCTTGGCAAAACACTTCCCATCATCTGGAACATCTGAGTCACAGAGAGCGAGCTGGCATGCTGCCTCAAGGCCGGCAGCTTAGCACTGGGGCGCAGGGATGGGGTTTGCTGATGCCCCCTTGGAGAGAACTCAAGCCCCTCTCACGGGCCAGTGCCTGGCCAAGACGTATTGACTCAAACTGGCTTTTTCTTTCCTCGGTTTCATCTCAACACCGTCACGTCCCCCACCCACCACTGCTTGGCTGCTCCTCTGGGAAACACATTTTTTAGGAGCCCCTGCCTGCCAAACTGCCCAAACATCAACTTCTTCATGGAGATGAGGACCTGCTCCAGGACCAGACGTGCTTGGGGCACCCACAGTTGCAGTTTTAGGAGACCTGGCTGGAGCTGATCAAGCGCTCAGCCAGGGAGAGCAGAACGCCAGTGCCACCCACCCTTGCCTCCAAAGCACGCAGCCCAGCTGTTTTTGCCACTTCCTTGACGTTAGTGTGGTATCTCATTTTAAATCCAGCTGATAAAAGCTCTCTGCCCCTGCCCCATCACAGGACTGAGAGTCCTGGCAGCCTCTGCTTGGGACAGGGCAGCTCCTGCTGTCCCCACACTGACACCCCGGGGCTGGGACCAACCCCTCCAGCCAGGCAGGAGCTCTCTCCCCTGCAATTGTCACATGCCGAGGGGCTCATTAAGACATCACATGATATTTTATTGTCTGCAGACAGCAGTCAAGGCAGGCAATTCCACAGCGGTGCTTGCAGCCAGGCCAGCACTGCAGCATGTCCCCAGGCTGGTGTCTGTCCAGGACAGGCACCCACCTCCTCCCCAGGCAGAGGGAGAGGGGAGATGGCGGTGAAGGGTGCTCAGGGCTCTGCATCCCCACGGGCATTCCTGGCACAAAGACAAAGCCCTCCCCACACTGCCAGAGCTGCCAGGTGAAGGGCTGAGCCATCCATCCCTGAAACCTGCTGCCCGAGAGCCCTGCCAGGCTCAGCTGGCTGCCCTGGGCAGCGCAGGCAGGCAGTTACTCCCTGATGATCCATCGAAGGGAGCACAAGAGATCGTGCCCAAGGGGAGGCTCTGATTTGCTGGGAGATGAGCAGGTGCCTTTGGAAGTGCAGCGGGGATCATCCTCGTTCTGAGGATGATTATCCACTGCAGTGTATCTCCTGTGCTGGGAGAGCTTGACTTCTGCCCCCGATTGATTTGCAGAGGGAAATTAATGATGTTTGTTTGACATTGCCCCTCTGGCACTGAGGCTGAGCTGCTGCATGAATGTCATTCTGTTCCAGCCCGGCTTGCTCGCGGGGCTGGGATGTTTAATTAGCTGTCCCAGGGGAGCTCCAGCTCTTCCCATCAGTTGCCCTGATCCTCGATATATGCCGGGGCTTCTCGGGCACCATGGAAGTGCCCACACACCCAGACAGGTTCAGAGACCTGGGGATGGAGCAGTGCATCCCTGGATTTGCTGCCTGTGAGCTGGAGAAAGGACAGGCTCTCTGGTGGCCGGATGCTGCTCAGCTGCCCTGGTGGCATCAGGACACCCCGATGGCTGCCCAGGACAGTGACTGTCTCTAGAGCCAGGGCAGGGCCAGGACACTGCCCATCCTGTCCCCTTGGCTCTCCACCCTGAGAAATCCTCCTGCTATCTTTGGATTGGCCCCAAAAGATTTCCAGGGGCAGATAAAGGTGCTGAAGTCCATCAGAGCAACAACAGCCACCTCCTCAGGCTGTTATCTCATCTTCACAGGGGGGGACGCTCCTGATAAGAAATGTCAGTAATCTGTAACATTTGAAGTGATACAGGCACAAGACAAATCCCTTGGGGGTTCTCCTCAGATGAAGACTCCATCCCCTTATCGCACCCCTCCAGCAATACCCGCAGCACCCACACACGGCCCCTCTCCCTGCTGGGAACTGGGGATGTGGGGACTGGTCCCTGGAACTGGTGGGATCCCTGTGAGTGGGCGGAGGAAGAACACCCAGGGCTGATGCAGAGATCTGTGCGGACACGGATTTGCCTCTCCCATTCCTGTGTGGGCCGGGGCTGAGGATGGTGCCGGCAGCTCTTCCTCCCAAGGCCAGATGCATTTCACTTTCTTGTTGTTGCAGAGATTCTTCACTTGGATAATCTGCTAATGGCATTTCTGCACACTGTCGTTTGGAAGCCCAGCAGCAGCTCCTTGCAGTGGGAGAAGGGCTGTCATTATGTGTCATTACCCACGGGCCATGATTCCTCCCCCCCTAACTGGAGCTGTTTTTTTCTTTCAAGTGCTACTTGGATATTTACAGGGAAAAAAGCCGCATCTGGGGACAAAACAACCGGGATGAGGACTTTCCCCTGTGAGAGTATAAAGTGAAAGCACTGCAAAACAAACTCGAGCAGGTTTAATACCTGGAAGGAAGGACCCAAGCAGCTGGGTCCTTGTGCCCTTCCCAGGCTCTGGTGAATGAGGGATCCAGTGGATCCCATCCCTAGAGCGGCTCTGCAATGCTCTAGGAAGCAGAGAGGCTGTGAGGAAGGGAGGCCAGCGCAGGACAGAGGGGTGGTTGTGGCTGCATGGCCACATAACTGTGCTGCCTCCCCATCTTCCACCTCATCCAGAGCCTTGGATCCCCTGGGTTTGGAAGTGAGGTGCTTTTGAATTGCCATTCATGGGAAGAAGAAGGAGTTTTAGAAGTTCCTGCACCCTGAAGGACATGACAGAGGGCAGGAGGAGCTGTGCGTGGTCTGAGGCAGCTGCAGGCAGTGAGATGCAGGCAGCAGCTCCTGCCCGCTGGACACAGGGCCAAGACCTCACTGTATCATGGAACCATTAAGTTGAAAAAGACTATTAAGATCTTTGAGTCCTGATGTCCACAGCCCCTTCCAGAGGAGCTCCCTGGGCACATCTGGATACTTCAGGAGCCAGTTTTCCCTGGGCTCCCAGCACAGTCCCAGTCCCCTTTAACTCAAGGAGTTTTCTCCCAGTTCTCGGGCTGTTTCCTGTCTAGACAGTGCTGGAGAAGCCACTGTATTTATAGAGCAGGGCAGAGAGCTGTGCCCGCTTGCTCTGCCAAACCCACACGAGCCTGATGCTGCTGGCAAGGCCGGATGAAGATGCCTCCCACACGCTGGAAACAGGAGGAGGAGGAAGGCAAAGGAAACCACAGACAGACCCTAAACTCTCTCACCCCTCCAGATTGTAAATGGCTCCTCTCACCGTCCGGGACTGCTGGGATCCTCTTGCCCTGTCCCTTATTCTCAAACAGCCAATTTTCTCCTGCATCCCCCAGGTCCCTGCAGCATCCCCAGGTGGCAGGAAAAGAATGAGTGCAGGGCACTTCCAGGTGAAGGTGACTCAGTCACCAGCTCTCCCCAGGGTCCTATCCTGACCAGCAGCTCTGGAGCAGGTGACTGGTGTATATATAGAGCAAGAGCCGCACAAGTGCATAAAAGCTTTTTAAATTTGACTCATTGATTAATTTATTTGGGCTTAATTTGCCGGGGAGGAGCATCCTCTGGTACTTTCACCTGCCAGCGCTTGACTTTATTCACCCTTCTCTTGGCTCCTGAGCTGTGGTTGCCAAGGAGGCGTTAAAACCTGTTTTAGCTGATGCTAGAGGACACGGAGCACAACCTGGCTCAGAGGATGGCCCTGGCAGCGGTTCCTGGCTTGCAGGGAGCTGTTGCAGGGGTTTGGTGCCCAGAGGGTGGGAGCTCCCGTTCCCGTTCTGAGCGCTGAGAGGTGACTCTGCAGGACTCAGAGATGGGACGTGCGAAGCCCCTTCAGCATTCCCAGCCTTTCCCAGCCTCAGCGCTGCAGCCCTGGGGGCTCTGAGCATGGGGAATGAGAGGAACAGAAGCCGAACTGGGTTTCCAGGAAGCTTCCCCGTGATGGATTTATAGATACGGTGCCCTTTTTACAGGAGTTCATGCTGAAAACAAGCTGCAGATGCTCTCCTTGGGGTCTCCAGCAACGAGTCCAGATTTACTGCTGCCGCCTCACAGCTGTGCTCTGGGCCGGGGGTCGGTGGCTACGCCCACCCCTCCCGGTGCTGCAGCTACCAGGGGCGGTGTCACAGAGCTGAGCCCCAGGTGACCGCAGTGCCTGGGGCAGCCACCGTGTCTGTCACCCTCCCGGCGGCCGTGTCCCCATGCCGGGATTGTGACCAGCTGCCACCAACTCTGGACACTGCTGTGCCCAGCCCCATGCCCAGTCGGGGGGCAGAGGTTTTCCCTGTTGTTCCTGAGGACCCCGAGGCCAGGGGACTGCAGGGAGAGTGTGCTGGGCAGCTTCAGGGTGGGATTTGGCACGGGACGGGGGTGATGGCTCGGCAGTGTGGGGTTAGCAGTTGGGCTTGATGGTCCCAAGGGTCTTTTCCGACCTAAATGATTCCTTGATTCTGTGAATTCCCCAGGGAGCTCAGTGGCTAAGCTTGGGTAGCTGTGGGGGAGGCAGGTGATGCTCCAGGCTCTTGGAATGCCAAGTGCTGGTCACGCAGCTGAGCAGCATGAGGGGTGACCCTGCTGCCGGGGGGGTGTCAGCCCGGCCGCTGAGTCCTGGCAGCGCCGCGAGCTTCAGACACGGTGACCCCTGGCTCGGTACCAAAGGCAAATTCATGCCGAATTATCATGCAAATCTCTCGCCCAGGAGCCCGAGGGCAGTGCCCGCCCAAGGGGCTCGCTCTGGCTGACAGAGACGCTGGGCAAAACAATCCCTACCCTCCACCTGGGCAGTTCCCAGCCTGAAGATGCAGCATTGCCTGCTCTGTGGCCCTCCCTGCCCTGCTCCGTCCCTCCTGGGCCCTGGGGCTCACCCTGTGCCCAGCCACAGGATTTCGGGTGGTCCCGGGGACCGGGAGCTCCACGGGTGCTCTGTGTGTGTGCACTCCGACGCTTGGAAGTTTTCCCCGAAGTACCTGGGGACAAGTTTCATCCCCACCCGGCACTTCCCATGCTCCTGCCATGCACTGAGCAGCTGCAGCCCCGGGAAATGCTGAGCGGCCGGCAACTCCCAGAAAATCCCCAGAGCTGCTGTTTTGTCCTGTGGTGACCAGAGAAGCCACGGAAAGGGTCCCTGGGGCTTGCCAAGTGCTGGGGCAGGGCTTGCAGAGTCTCCTGCTTGCTCTGTCAGAGCCCTAACACCACCAGCACGTCGAGCAGGCTACAAGGCTGGAAAAAGTAGGGAAGACTTCGAGTCTGGGGCCAGGAGCATCCTGTCCTGCCCTGCCTGTGTGTGGAGCTCTCAGTGCACCGGGCAAATTTAGGAGATTAGCTCTGGATTGGAGCCGGTGTGAAAAGTGACTCCCATGTTGAATGGATAAAGCTGCTTTTCTCTCCTGTGCTCCAGGACTGCAGAAGCAGATTCAAGGTTTAATCCCTTCCGCCTGATCCTGCTTGTTAGACATAATGTAATTAACAGGCGAGGAGCTGCAAAGCTGTTTGTGCTCCAGGGTCACATCGCAGAACAACAGGGCACCAACTGCCGGCAGCGCGGGGCGGGCAGCGCAGGAATTTGGGGGGCTTGGTGCGTGTGGAGGGCTCCATGTGGGGGGCACGCGGCACGGGGGGCACGTGGCACGAGGGGAGAGACCCCGGTGCTGACAGATGGGACACAGAGCCACCTGCAAGCCCCAAGGCGTCGTCCCCGTGCCCTGTCCTGCTGCTGCCTCGTGGCTACGGCCACCAGGCTGGACCACCGAACCCTCCTGGGGCCGCTGCAGTGACTGCTCCCCCCAACAAAACAAGGGGGAAAGGTCTGGGCTGGGCAGGGAGCCCCCGGGCTGCCCCCATCGCACCGGCCCCTCCCCACCTGTCACGCTCCGGCTCTGCGGCCCTGCTGGAATAAAAGGCCCCATTTATTTGAGTTGTGCTAAATAAGTCGGCACAGCCTCGCTGGTCTGGCTGAAGACACCCCTGGCTGTCCTCGGGAATGTCCCGGGGTGCCAGCTCCAAAGGCAGCTGTGGTGGGCCTTAGATCTTTATGGCCAGTAAAGGGGTCCGTGGCTAATTTATGCCCCTCCTATAATTTACAGCCTCTTTACAGCTGCTGTAAAATGACCTATAAATCACAGGCAACATCATAGGGCAGGGACAAAGCCCCGGCATCGTCACCTGCCAGTTGGCCGAGCAGGCGGCGGGGTGGAGCCCACGGCAGGTACATTCCCGCTGCAGCCCGGCCCTGGGAGCGCTGGGAGCGCTGGGCAGGGCTCCTCAGCTGCAGCCCGCCTGGCACCCAGGCTGTGGCACTCAGCCACTCCTTGTCCTCCATTCTCGGCTGCCTGGGGACAGGGAGTCCCCATCGCTGCCTCCACCAGCTGGGGGACCCCCTCGATCCCTGACGCGGGGCAGCTGGTGCAGTGTCCAGGGTCACTTGGGTCGTCCTGGGGTCGGGAGGGACCGAAGGGAAGTGCGGTGGCTTCACACGGAGGTGCTGGCAGGGGCTGCTGCTCGCCGTGCCCTCAGGAAGGGCTGACTCAATCCCTTGTGGGGAGGAAGCACAAACCCCCGGAGCCGCGGCATCCGCGCCGGCAGGAGGTGGTTTGTGCTCGGGCTGGAGCGGAGCCCCGGGCTCGCTCCGCCGCTTCCCACACGGCACCGCCGGGGCTCCTGTTGCGCAAATTCCCGCGGCGAACGAGGAGGGAGCTCAGCTGGCGGCGAGAAGGGTCTGGCACGGTCCTGTCTCTGTGCCCGGGTGTGAGAGCAGGTGTCCTGGCATCCGGCACCTACTAACACTGACCATTGCCGGGTTCGGGTTCAGTACTGTGGAGTGCTGCTGTGCTCCTCAGGGGGATCCCATGGGATGGGGAGGGGAGAGGAGCTGAGGCAGGGGGTCCCACAGCTCCACAGAGCCAGACTTGGCCACTCCACCCCACTGCCAGGGGTTATTTAAACTCCTCCAAGCCCCATGGACGCTCCAGGATGATGGGTCCATGGCCCTGGCATGCAGCCAACAGGCTTGCACCTGCGTCCATTCCTAAAAGCCAGGCTTGCTCTGGTCCTCCTCCTTGCCTGGACTGTAAATAGGGACCTGCTCACTGTGTTTCTGTATATATATATATTTACATGCACCAATTACAAACTAAAGCAGTGTGCAGGAAAACACAGTGGGTATTTTAGGTGACAAACATTCTAGAGCGACAATGGCCCAAGTTTACATCTGGTGTGACAACCTGGAGGCACCTGGCTGCTGCCTGGTGGTGTTGGACCCCAGCTGGAATAAAGATGCAGAGGATGGGGGTTCCTCCCAGGCCTGAGAAGAGCAGGGACCTGCAGTGTTGGTGGCTGGAGGGACAAGGGGAGTTCCCGGTGTGGGACTGGCAGAGGGACCGGGAAGGACTGGGGAGCTGGAATTAAACCAGTGACAGCTCTGCCACCAAGGGCCCCAGTGCTCCGCAGGCAATGGAGCAGCTCAGACTCTGCAGGGATGTCCTGCCCCTCTGGGAGCCCTGTGCTGGATCCAGCGGGTCTCTGGCAGCACCGCCAAAACCAGAGGCAGTGGGAAGAGGGGAGAGGTTTGGCTCTCGATTGCCAGACCACAAAAATATTAGGTGGGCAGGAGGGGACTGCCCAGGGACACATCCGGTACTCTCCAGCCACAGTGGGCTGCGGTTGCATCCGGCGTGGTGGGACACAGCGGGGAGG
Source organism: Pachycephala philippinensis (assembly GCA_013397055.1). Classification (NCBI taxonomy): domain Eukaryota; kingdom Metazoa; phylum Chordata; class Aves; order Passeriformes; genus Pachycephala; species Pachycephala philippinensis. Next base: position 70,400 of record VWZT01005966.1, on the reverse strand, counting down.
AGAGGAGCTGGGCCCGGGGCTGCTGGAGTGAGGATGCTCGGAGGCATCTGGGGCTGGGCCACGGAGCACATTTCTGAAATGTTTTAGGTTATTCTGGTTAAAAAACAACAAACCAGAAAGTGAAATTTTATCTGTGAGAGAGAATGTGAGGTTTCAGTAAAAGATCTGCAGATGTTCTGTCCGGGTTTGTTTTGACCCAAAGGCCAGATCAGTGTGGGAACGCCCCAGTGCCTTCCCACTGCTCCTGCTGCTGTGATGGGATCCACTGCTGCGGGAGCAACCTGCCACCCCTCTCCCATTCCCACTCAACTCAGCCCTGAGTAGAAGCTCCAGGTTGATTTTCTTTAATCTGGGTGCTTTGCCTTTTCGCTTGTTAGGACAAAGGTTCCAGCGGTGCCAAGCTCATCCCTGCAGCTGTCTGGGCATCTGGGAAGCTGCCACTTGGCACCAGGCTCTGGCAGCTCCAGGAGAGGGAAGCGGCCAAACCCATTCCTGGCACAGCTGCCCTGGCAGTGGGGCTGGAGCAGGGACTGGTGGTGCTGCGCAGCTTCCAGCGGGCTGTGAGGCATGGAGGAGACCCAGCCCTGCTGCCCTCCCCATGGCACACAGCGGTGCCTCTGATGGGAGTCCTGGCGTGGCCTGACCCACCGTGAGGAGCTGAGGGCTTGGGGCTGGGGCTTGGGATAAAATACATTTCGGCTGCTCCTGTGTCCCAGGCTTGTAGAGCCGGAACTGGGGCTGCACTGGGCTGGAATCCAGCATGAGGTGCAGGGCAGCATCACATGCCACCTTCCCTCCCCCCCGTGCCTGCAGCTGGACCCTGTGGGGGTTCCGTGGGCAGGATGGGGCTCCTGTGCCTTGATTTGCCCCCGGGAGGAGGAAGCGTGAGCAGGGCGTTCCTGCAGGGATGTGCTTCCAGAGCAAAGCTCCTAATTATAAGGGCCGCCCTGCACTGTAATTTAAGATGAACTCAACAGACATGTCTAATTTGTGGCTGGGAACAGATTTAACCTGCAGGATGGGCACCAGGCACCTGCCAGCCCCGCCCCATGGCGAGCTGTGGGCGCGGTGTCACTTGGCCGTGGATCGGAGGGATCCGGGGGCTCGGGGGGATCCGCACGCACAGTCCCGGGGTGCAGCCTCTGCTCAGGGCTCCCCCAAACACCGAGCGAGGCAAGGGATGCCCCAGAGCAGCCGGGCTGCGGGCGAGGCTGGCTCAGCCTCCCCTGGGATTCTCCCGGGCTCCCGGGAGGCACCGGGCGTGGCAGCTGTGCCGGAGGAGGTCCTGCCGCTCTCCTTCCTGCCCTGGTCGGAAATAGAAAAGGGAAAGAGGGATATAAAGGGAAAATGATGTCACAAAAGTTGCAGGAGGGACAGAGGGAACGTCAACAGGCATGTTACTGGAAGCGAAGCCTCCCAAAGTTCTCCAAGCAGCTCTTGCCAGCAGCGCTCGCTGCGGAGCGGGGAGCACGCTGCAGCCCGGCACTCCAGAGGCTGCTCACATATTCCCACCGCTGGGCTGCTCCCATCACTTGCCTCCGTTTGGCCTTTTCTGATGAATTATTGAACAGTGATGCCGTGACACCCCAGTACCTGCTGTGTCTCCGGCAGCTGGGAGTGATGAGCTGCCACGTCCTGATCTCTGGACCAGAAGGTCGTGGGCTCCGACAGCAGAACCTGTTTTCCCTTCTCTGCTGTGCCTCACCAGCAGACAGCTGAAAACACTCTTTTCCCTGGAGCATGACCCACGCTCTGGAAACTTGTCCATCTCCCAAGTGAAGCTCTCTGTGTTTTGCAAAGCATTGGCACAACTGCTTGGAGCGTGGCAGAGCAGGGATGTGCGGACCCATCCCAGGAAAGGGCTGGCATGAACCAGCACGCTCCTCGGTGTGGGGCTGCCTGCGCTGCTCCAGGAGAGCTTTCATCCCCTGGGAGAAGGCGGGGGCTCCCTTGGGACCCTGCAACGCCGCGGTGCTGGCCGACAGCCCCGGACGGGATGGGAGGTATCCAGCCAGGCTCGCTAGACTGCTCCTAATGGGATCATCTCTGGCTAATGCACAGGGCGCTCTGAGACAGGCATCATCCCTGGGCTAACCCACTCATTAAATAGGAAAAGGGAAATTAAGAATGAAGAGCGGAGTTTGTGGGGAGGAAGGAGCCCGGGGGAGGGGGGATGCTGTGCTCTGTCTGCGGGAGCAGCCCCAGCAGTAACACAAACCCGGGCTGTTTTCACTCCTGGAAGTGCAAACTAATGCATTATTTACAGGACACGAGCAAAGCATCCAGGGAAGCACTCCAGAGCAGCTCTCTCCTTAAATACAGGAAATTCTTTGAAAACACTTAAAGTCCATGGATTCACAGATTTGAAGACCAGAAACACCATGAGGTCAGTGTGCCTGAGCCTGGCTGATGGGTCTCCTGCAGCCCCCCAAAACACCCAGAGATGGAGTTCCTGCTCCCTCTCCCTCCCCCCTGCATCATCCTCTCTCTCCAAGCATGCGCTGGTCCCCAGGCAACCCCCGAGTGCTGCTGGCTGCTGTCTCTGGCTGTGCCATCTATTTCTTGGTATGATTGAAGAGCTCTCCAGTGCCCGGCATTTGCTGCCCACGGCGGCACTTACGCACTGCAATCAGGGAGGCACTTCAGCTCCTTTTGATGAACAGAGCACGGCTGCGGAATGGGGCCCTGCCTGGGCTCATCAGGCTGCAGGCAGCACCGTGTGGAGATGCAGCATCCCATGGAGATGCTTCCCAGCACCCCGTGGAGATGCTTCCCAGCACCCCGTGGAGATTCTTCCCGATACTCCGTGGAGATGCTTCCCAGCACCCCGTGGAGATTCTTCCCGATACTCCATGGAGATGCTGCTCAGCACCCCAGGGAGACGCCCTGGATCCAGTGATGCAGCTCCCACTCCCACTGCCCAGCGGGGGGATGTTGCTGGGTGCTGGAGGGGCCCTCGCCTGTGCTGGCACAGGCAGGGAGGGGTTTTTCAGCTGGGAGCCGGCTCTGAGATCCTTCAGCCCCAGGACACTGCAGAGCAGCCAGGCTTGCTTCTATGAGCCAAACTCTGCAGATAACAGACAAGTTGCTGGGCAGGGAACAGGCTCAGGGGTGCAATTACAGCACAGATATTGCACCTTAGAGCTGCCATGGTGCTGGAGGTAGCCCTGACTCACAAAATTTGTGTGCTCCCCAGGAGCTCGCAGCTGTCTGCCTCCCCAGCCCCCAGCAATCTGCTCCAGCAAGCTTTGTGAGGGCAGTGTAGGGCTGGGGGCAGCCAGCAGCCACAGGTTTCTTCAAACCAAAAATACTGAAAAGCAGGAAGGATTTAAACCCTCCCCACAGAACAAGCACAGGCCTCCGGGTGCCGCCGAGACATGTTACCTATAAATCAGGGTGATTAGTGGGTTTCTAAAGCTGGGGAGCATCGATCCAGGCGGGAGCACTCAGCCAGAGCTCCAGGCAGCCGACCCACCAGGCAGGCTAATGGACACGGATGTATTCGCAGGAACATCTGATGAGATTGTTGCTGTGGGGTTTTTGCTTTTCCAGGATTGTGAAATCAATTGCCCTGACCTGGTGTCCTCATCCCAGGGTCCTGCACTGCTCCAGCCCCACAGGGCTCTGTCCCGCCAGTGCTGTGCAAGATGATTTTGGGAATATGATACAGAAATGGCTGCCCCACCAAGAAATGGAAAATTTTTATAAACCACCTCCTGCCTGTTCTGCCCATGTGATGAGAGTCTTTCCCCCATCCCCACTGGAAACATCAGTGGGGCTATTGCGGGGGCGACAGACCCTCCTCCCTCCTCAGCACCATCTTGGGAACCACGACTGAACCCTGCCAAAGCTGGGATTGATGCTAGGACCCTTTGGTGAGCACAGAGCATGTTACTTCCTTTCCTGAGGCCTAATTAGGGTCTGGAATCAAAAGTATATTTCCTCTCACTCAATGGAGCTGTGAGAAGTCAGAAAAGGTGCTTTTTGGTTGAAGTGCCTGGGTGAGGAATGACCACAGCCCCGAGATGTGGTGGCAGAGCCTTGGCCCTGGAGGTTTTAAAAAAGGTTTTCATCCCAACTGTGTTCAGGCATCTCAATAAGATGCAGGATTCCCAACAGGATCCGGGCTGCTGCTCTTTGGAGTTGGAAGGGAATGGGGAAATTCTCTGGAGCTCTGGATGGGAATGGCTGTGTGCTAATGGCGCACTGGAAACCTGAGCCCACCCGACCAGGAATTTGCTGGCAATAGCATAAAACAAAGGCTCTGTCCTGGGAAGTAAAAATGCCGGCAGAATTATGGAGATGCATACTTCAGCTTGTCTTCAAGAGAGACACTTCGCAGCGACCGGCCCGGTGGTTTATGCAAAGGCGATGCAAATGAGGCTGATAAATATGTAGTAGGATGGAAAGGCGACAAAAGGTGGCTGTGCGAGGCTGCGAGTGACCCCGGCACAGGGTGGGGCTCATCCTGGTGTCTGGAGGCACCCTGCCACCCTGACACGCAGCCTTGGCTCTGCAGGAACCTCTCCGCTCCCCAGGGCATCTCCGGGGTGCTGGAGGGGACGCGAGCACCCGCAGGGCTGGTTCGTGCCCGGGTGCCCCTTCTCGCAGCATCCCTGCCCTGCGGACGCCGCTGCCGGAGCTTCTCGGGTTTTGCTGCAGGTGAATCGCGCTGCCCAAAACCCCCTCCCGAGCTCCGCCTGCACAGCAAAATGTCTGTGAAACCCAGCGGGGGCGGAGGAAACAATCCCAAACAACAACTGAATGCTGCCAGAGGATGCAGCAGCCGGCTCAGAACAGAAATGCCTCCCCGGCGTGGAGGGGTGGCGTGGAGAGGGCAACTGCTGCCACCAGCCAGGGGCTTCTCGGCCGCACGGGTCCGCGGGGAGCGATCGCTCGGCAGCGACGGAGCCGTCAGGAGGGAACGCTCTGCCAGCTGAGCCCGGCACTGCCCGGCCGCCTTCTTTATGCTTTCCAGTAATCTGTTAAAAGAGCTGGAATAAATCAATGACCGCATGCTCGATCTCCCCCTCCTGCCGAGGAGCCCTTTGGAAGGGCTGTGCAGAGGAAGGGCTGTGCAGAGGAAGGGCTGCGGGGCACGGAGCTCCTGGCAGGGTGCTGCTGGGTGCCCCGGCTCCTGGCAAGCCCCATCTCCCGCAGGGTTCGTGCGCTTTCCGCAGCCTGTGCAGCGCTGCGGGTCTTCCTGCTCTCACCCAGGCTAGGAAGGGGCTTTTGTTCCATTTGCCTGGCCTCATTTCAGCGGCTTTGTTTTTCTTGCAAAGCCAGAGTTCGTGATTTCTGCTGAATTCAGCTGCCGAGGAACAGCGTGTGTTTGCATAAGTTATCGCCGCCCAGCCTCACACCCGGAGGGCTCAGGAAGACTTCGGCTCAAAGCAGCCCCTGTTCCTACAGATGCCAGAGAAAACACGGCTCCCTCGTCGGAGAGTGATGGTGTTAGCAGGTTTTGCTGCCCATAACTCAGAATTTCCCCAGAAATCACCCATCTGGTGTGCGGCCCGTACTCCCACGGGCGCGCAGTGGGGTGGGGACGTCCCGAGCCCCCCGAGTGCCCCCCGAGTGTTGGTGCGCGGGTGGCACCAGGGCCCCATCCCGGCACGGGACTTCAGGGCTCTCTGGTGCTGCCGCAGCTTCCCACCCGAGCAGCCTGCGAATCCTGCAGACAAGGATTTGCTCATGGTTCGGGGGACGCGGCTCCAGCAGCAACCTGCGTCCTGCTCGCACCCCAGATTTGCTCCTCGCTCTCCACCCGCCCTCCTCTTGCTCAGACATTTGTTTAAAAGCGCGTGGCCCGGGAGCAGCCCTCAGGCAGCTCCTCTCCCTCCCGCACCGGTGTCATTTTCCCTGCGACGCTTCTTCCCCATAATTCACGGCTGGATCCCGGGTTTTGACACTCCGATCACTCCAGATAGGAATTCGCCAGCATTATTATGCAGATGAGCTTATGAAAGCCTCGGAGTGCTTCTTGTCTGAGCAGCGAGGGGGGTTAAAACAAAGCAGTGTTTATTCCTCGGGTGTGGGAGGAATGCCAAGTGGCATCGCTGGGCTGAGCATCGTCTGCCCAGGACCAGGGATGGGGCTGCCGCCACCCCCAGACTGCTGCAAGGGGGAAACCGCCTTTTTCCTGCTCTTTAGCCCTGGAAAAGGGCATTTCAGCACGCCCTCTGAGTTTGGTTGTTCTTACGTGAGTTTGAGGCAATGGGGAGGGGTTTGAGCTCCGGCACAGGCGGCCCAGGCCCCGCACGCCAAGTGTCCGCAGGCAGGGACAGGGGGGCCACAGGAATTCAGTCTGGAGGGGTCTGGGGGACATGGATGGAAACGGAGGTGAACATGCCTGCTTTCTCCTCACCGCTGTGTCCCTGACTGCATTTCCATGGAACACCTCGGGCGCTGATAAATAAAGGAGATCTCTGCTTCCTGCCGGTGTGGGGGCTGTGGCAGCACCGCGCTGCCTCCAGCGCAACAGGAGCGGGAGCGGCGTTGACAGATCCCGCCCGGAGATGGATGGGACGGCTGGGCACTTCATTCAGGAGAGATGGAAGAAGTGAAAGATGTGTTAAATGGCAATAACCCCTTGATGAAGTATTTCTCCACATCAGGCACCTGTAAATGATGGTGGTTGTACCCAGCCTTGATTGTTTCACGTCTGCTTGCAGCCTCTGTTAGAAATCATCCATGCTCTCTATTCTTGCTCCCCTGCCCATATATTACCTGTGGGGTCGATGTTCTACACAAATGCTTTATAATGAAATTATAAGCAGAAGGAAATCACATTTTAATAGAAATCCTATTGGGTACCATGCCCTGCCAGAATCGCATTACAGGGCAGATTCGGGGGGAGGGGGAGACTCTTCTCTCACACTGGGTTGGAAAAAACCAACAGCCATGGTTGAGGGGACCTGCATTTCCTCGAGTCCACAGCAATGGGCTTGGAGCAGTAATGGAAGCTACTCCAGCTTTTGGGGGCACAGCATCCCTGTTGAGACAATGCCACCAGTGGAGCATCCTGCCAGGATGGTCTGACTGGTGGCACAGTATCTCTGCCAGGATGGTCCTGGGCTGGGTGGGTGAAATTCCACTTTCGAGGGTTTTTGCTCTGTGCAGACTCCAGATCATTTTCATGGAAAGTTTTGCTGGGACGCCACGTTCTCCTAGAGCCAACCTGGGTCTATTTTCCAATTTTCCATCAAAAAATTGGGATGTTTTTCAAGTAGAACAAGGCCCATTTCCAAGGAATATGGGCTAGGCTTTGGCCTGTTTTCCAAGAAAGAGGGGATTTTTGCTTTAAAAACATGCCAAAAGATTGTTTTCTCAAGGCTTTTTTTCTTCTGCATAAAAATTGCAGTTTCACTGAAATTGAAGGAAGAAGGGAATGAAAATCCTTATCCAAGGCTCTTTGAAAGAGGAGCTGCAGCATGGGGGTTCATCCTCCCACACCCACACCCACAGCCACCCTCAGCGCCGGCTCCCACTCTCTGCCCCGGAGCGGGGGCATGGGGACCATTTGCCAGACCATGGAGCATGGGAATGGAGAAGAAGCAGCTCAGACCCTGAGACTCCAAATTTTTCTCAGCTCTGCCCTTGACCTTGTGCTCAGAGCGGAGCTGGTGGCCGTGGCTGAGCGCATCCTGCCCGGCCGCCCCCTCCGTGCGGCACCTCGAGCCCGCGCCACCGCCAGCGTCAATAATTAGATCCATTTCTGCTCCAACAGGAACTTTCTCAGCCCATGTAATCGAATCACCCTGGAGGTGCAGGAGACGTCATGGCCGTTGCCATGGTCCTGGGCAGGGATGGAGGCTGGGAGAGAAGCAGAGGGGCAGGAGGGGACAGCGAGCATGGGCAGGGAGCTGCGTCCCGGCAGAGCCAGCAATGGAGCATTTACTGCAGCGGAAATTGCAGAGATCGGATGGGAATGCATGGTGCAGAGCATGAGGGAAAGAGGGAGAGCAGGGGGATTCACTGTATTTGCACAAAAAGCTTCTGTTTTGTAGGAGTTTTTAATGATATTTACACAGCAGTGTCAGAGATAAAGCCGGTGTTCCCTGTCCACTGGCACGGACCACAGCAGCTCCTCCTCTCAGGGCACTCTGGGCTGCACGTGAGGCCAGTCCCCATCACCAGGCGAGAGAGCTGAGGCTCCCCTGGGCCGGGGAGCCCTGCCCCAGTGCTGCGTGTGTGTGGCCTTTACGGCCCGTGACCAATGGCCCCGCTCAGCCCGTGCCGGCACCGGCAGCCGGGCGCTTTCATCCCAGGCAGGAATGCCAATTAAACTTTGACTTTCTCGGTGTCGCTTACCCAAGAGCTCAACTCTAACCCTTTGCCTTTCATATCGAAAATCGAGCTGTGCCACGCCTGTTAACATCTGCACAGATGTTTGGGGAGGGAGAGGAGGGATCCAGCCCTGAAGCGACCTTGCCGGTGCCACTCCTCTCCTCCAGCCCCACCAATGTTTGCCGAGCGTGTGGGTGAGCACCAAGGTGCAGGCGGGAGCTGACTCTGGGTGTCACACACGCCCTCCCTCCGTCAGTTTTGGGTTGAACAGCTCTGTCCAGCACTTGCATTATCTTAATGTGACCTTGATGCAGGGATGGGAGAAGAGCCCCTCCTTGGCAGCGCTGCAGGCTCTGCTGAGTGAGGTGATGGTTATCAGAGTGCATTGCTGCGTTCCATAGGGGAGGAGGAATTTCAAGGGGTGTCTACCTCCTGTGGAGTTCTGGCCCTGCCTTGTGCGTCCCTTGGCTGAAGGGTGCCAGGCAGAAGAAGGGCTGCCGTGGGGACGCTCATGGAATTCCTACGCCCTCACACCTCTCATGCCTTCACCTCTCGAGTCTTAGCAGATGTTGTGTGCACGACCATAAGCAGAAACTCTCTGGCTGGATTTGCAGCCTTAGTTCAATTAACCACCTGAGCCCCATTCTCTCTGTTGGCAGCAGCCTCTCACTTTAATTAATCATCTCACTGTGTCTGCAGGGAGGACACGCTTGCTGCTGCGCCCGCACGAGCCCTGCCTGTTCTTATGGCCACTGTGAGCGCTGCTCCCCACCATGTCCAGGCACCGGGGAGCAAAGGAAAGGGGGTGCAAAGGGCCTGAACCGAGGGGCCACTGCTGCCCCTGTGCCTGGCCCCAGCCCCACATCTGCTGCCTGTGGAACTTTCCACGACAAAGAATGTTTTCAGGGCAAAAGCGAGGAGGAGGAGATGTCAGAGGAAGGCTGGGTGCTGCGTGGGCAAGGGACTGATGGCCATGGCTTGCCTGGGTCACCCACACTTGTGCCACTGACTTCAGTTTCCCTCTCAGAAGGGAGGGAACAAAAGAGCAGCAAGTGCTGTCCTACCCGGGGGGCTGCAGACCCCAGCCACAGCCTCACCTGCTGCCCTGCTAAAGAGTCCTTGGCATGCCAGCGGCAATTATTTCAGCCATAAAATCTAAATTCAGTTCCTTTATTGACCTGGCCTGTAACTGGATCCAGCATGCAAACAGTACAGAGCCTGTTTCCACAGACCTCATTTTCCTTGAGCCTTTCCAAGCTACACTTGCTCTTCCTGGGAGTCCCTTGGGCTCTTGCAGCCAGGAACAATCCCCTGGGTGTTGCCTGGGGCAGGAGCAGCTCCGAGCGGTGCTTCCCAGCCCATCCAAGCGCTTTGCCTGCAGCGGGACAGGGATGCCTCAGCCTTTGGAGCAGAGCTGCAGGTCTAAGCACAGGGAAGTGGTGCTGGCCAGGTTTGCAGGTGGCTTTCTGGGTCAGATCTTGTGCCAGGCCTTCCAAAAATAGATCCTCTATTTTAATCCATTTGTTATTTCTCCATGGCTTTCACAAAGCGCTTGTTGTTCCCATGTACCATGTCTGTTCATCTCCTCCTCCCAAACCCTCCTACTGCAGACCAGCAAGCCCAGCAGCTGGATGGTCCATTCCTGCTGCAGACAGTACTGGGGGGCTCAGAGAGCTGGGCTGGGACCTCATGCTGGACCCTTACTGGTCCAGAGCCTGCCAGGGTAGCACCACTGGCTGCCCTTTAGATGCTTCTGTGCCCCAGTTGGGCATTTTGAGGAGGCTCCTGCTTCTTTTTCCTTCTCCTACAGTTGCAGGATGGTACCCAGAGATGCTTTGGGAGATGGATGAGGTGCGAGTGGGATGAGAAGGAGCTCACTGCTGCCAGGAACGTGGCCTGGGATGGTTATCCCCTTCTGCAGGGGGAAACACAGTCGCTGCCTGCACTGGGAGGAGGCAGGAGCAGAAGTGCCCTCGAGTAATACCCTTCCTCCTCCGGCAGCTGCCAGCACGGGCTTGCAGCTCCTCTCAAGGTTTTATTAGTGCCTGGTACAGACCCAGGCCTCCTGCCTTTGCCGAATTGTCAGGTTGCTCATAAACCAGAATGATTTTGGAATAACTAATGCTGAAACTATTCCATATCATAAAGGAAAAACGGCTCCTTCCCTGCCAGAAACGCTCTGCAGTGATGGAGCTCCCGAGCCCTGGTGAGCTACAGAAAACACGGGGCACTTAATTAAATAGAAAAAGCACCTCCTTCCTGGCACCAGGGGGTCGGCATAGAGGAAACAGCGCAGCTGGGGTTTGCTGGGGTGCCAGGGTGTTACGAACACGTGCACGGCTGTGCTGGGCTCACAGAGACGCCTGGCCACTCTGGGGAGAACAGTGAACCCTGAAATGGTTTGGGATGGACCTTAAAGCCCATCCAGTGCCCCCAATGCCATGGGCAGGGACATCTTCCACTGTCCCAGGTTGTTCCAAGCCCGGTCCAACCTGGCCTTGAACACTTCCAGGGATCCAGGGGCAGCCACAGCTGCTCTGGACATCTGTGGTGCTGAAACGGGCTCGGAGATCTCCCTGCAACCTGCAACCTTCTCTTCTCCAGGCTGAAATACCCCAACTCTCAGCCCGTCTCCAAAACAGAGAGCCATGTCCCTCGGGAGCTTCCCCACCCAGCGTCCCTCCTGCTCAGACAGAGCCGGGGCTGTCTCCAGCCTGGGCCGGGAGCTCCCCGTGGGGCTCAGCCCCATCCCTCTTCCCAGTGACATGCTGCTGCCGGGCGTTGCCCTTCCTGGGAGGGGCTCAGGACCCGGCAGGACCCAGCTCGTGGCGGGACGCTGGGTCTCTGCTCATCTGCTGGGCTGAGGGCGGGAGGAGCTGCTGGGGCGAGCGATCGGGTTCTCCTCTCTGCGGTGCAGTATCTCCTTGAAGCGTGACAGCCACGATTGCTTCCAGATGTTCGCCTCCTCGCCTCCAGCCGGCTGGGGGGGATGTGGTAAACTCCACGATGGAAACCAAAACCCAGAGCAGATGTACCGTGTCAGCCCCGGCGAGGCGCGCATCTGGCCGCCGTGCGCGGGCACCGGCGCTGCTCCAGCGCAGCTGACCGGACTCACGGCGCTGCCCGCGGGATCCTCCGTGCTGCGGGTACCGGCGGGAGCGGCTTGTGGGGCTGACAGGAAGCGTTTTGGGAGCCTGTGCAGCAGCTGCCCCAGGTCTGCCACCCTCTCCTAAGAGACTGGGACCTTGAGGTGCGCTGTGGGGCGGGGTACGGCTGGTACCGCGCGTCCTCCCCTGCCCAGCCCCGCTGCCGCACCAGGGATGCGGGGAAGGACTCATGATGTCACTGGTGATGTCAGGATGGACTGGGATTGGTGACATCATAGGATAAATTGGGATGGAGGAGGGACCTCTGCCTGCAGAGGCTCTTGGCAGGCAGCAGCGATTAGGGAGGAGCAGCCCGAGGACACGCTCGGCTCTGGCCCAAGGGAAGATGTTCGGAGGTGGGAGATGCCAGGACCTCGGGTCTCAGCTCTGCGGTGGCACCACACTGCCCACCCGGGCTTTGCCTTCCCCCGAGGAGCTGCAGGAATATCCATCTGAGGGGGAGCCCAGCCGCAGTCCTGGGGCCCTCCCCTGCAGCCTGCACAGCCCGTCCTCTCCAGCCAAGCTGTGACACCTTGGAACTCCGCTTTTACCTTGGACCTCGCTTCCCCCCTCACACCCAGCACTCATAACAGCTATCCCCATGTTCCTCCTTCACAGAGGACTCGAGAGAAGCAATTAATCTCAGTAACAGGCTTTGAAGAGCAGAAGTGCTGCCTAAGCACTGTGCTGTCTCCTTTTGATGGGGTTAGCCGTGCTGGAATATGAGCGAAGACATTTGGAGTAAATTAATAAAGAGTTTAATGACATCCAAAAGTTAGGGGGATGGAGCATTTGAAAGGGGTTTATGGCTTTATGGGCAACGGAGAGCAATGCAAAGGGCATGTTTTCTACATCAAGTCTGTGCTTTGGGCTCCCTGAACATGATGAAGCCTTTGTGTTTTCCACCAGGGCACGCCTGTCGCCCCAGCCAGGCCCCACTCCCACGTCCCAGTGCCTGGTGCTCCCCTGGCAGCACTGCTGGTGCAGCAGGATTTGTGTGAATTCGCTGGCTGGCACTGCTGATCCTCACGCTGCCCATGGCCGGTGCTGACTTTGCCAGAGCTGTGGTGGGAAGGTCAGGGCACCGCAGGACAGTTATTTAAATCTCAGTTTCCCTACAGGTGATGAGGAGGAATCATTAAAATGCAGCAGGTGCCATGGCCTGTTTTGCTCTGAGATCTCACTGCTCCAAGAGCACTGCAGAGATAATGCGTTTTCCTGGCGGTGTATTTATGAGAGTCGAGATATGAGCACTTGGCCAAGCTCCCGGAGTGAGTGTCTGATGCCGCACACCCCGTAGATGGTGTTTTTCATGTTGTTTTTATATTTTTAGCCTGATTAATACCCTTGTGGTGGCTGGAGCATGGAGACTGCTTTATGTTTTGCCAGCAGGTTCTGAGGCCAATGTGATTTACACAGCAGCTGGTGGGGTGGGAGACACTGATGCAGCAAAGTGTTCTTCACCCACTTCCTCAGCACCTTCCTGATGGGCTGTCCCCGCCTGTCTGCTGGGATCAGCCGGCCAGGGGATCTCCTGGGACATGGGGCTTTCCCTGTACCAAATTTCACGGCACAGCCTTTCCAAAAAATGCCTTTTCACTGATAATCCCCAAGGGTCCCCAAGCAGGGCCTGGGGCTGCCTGGGGAGACGGTTCTGCCCTGCAGATCTGCTTGGGAAAGCAAAGGAGGGGGCAGCCAGGGTGCCCTCCCTCTGCTCAATGCCAACAGCTCCCCATGAGTACCCAGGGAGGGTCTGACACCCAGGCTGGGGGGAGAAAAGCTCCCAGGGTGCACCCCAGCTCTGGGGCTGCTCCAGAGGTGCTCCAGATGTCAGTCTGAGCACTGCAACCCTGGCAGTTCTTCTCTAGTCCTGACACTGGGCAAATCTATCTCATAGTTAGGAACACAAGTGTAGGGAGTGACCAGATTAGCTTATGTTAATTAATCAGCTGGTTAATTAGCAATCAGGTCCCTCTGGGCTATAACAGCTCTCAGTGGCTGTAACAGCCCAGCTCAAGGCTCTGAGGGCTGGGCCGGGGGTTTGGGTGTTTATTTCCACAGGCAGAGCCCTGCACAGTGCCCTGCACAGTGCCCAGAGCCCTGCGACATCACCAGCCCCGAGCTCTGCGGAGCTGCCAGTGGGACGCAGAGGGGGATGAGGCCACTTGCAGGGACAGCTGCACCTTGCAGGTGTCAGATAAAGCACGCTGGTGCAGCAAAACCACGTCAGCGAGATCCTTAAAGCCGCGCAGCAATACACCAAAGGCACGTGTACATCTATAAACATACAGACCTGTGCCTGCACACGCTCACAGGCATCTCTCAGAGTCCTGCCATCGTTTTCCCAGCAAACACATCTGTCTTTGCTCGGGCTGGATCGCTACCACGTTCCTGCTGCCCTGGCTTTGGCAGCACATCCTTCCCACCTCCCAGCCTGGTCCTGGCTCTCGCGCAGCTCTGGGACCCTGCGCTGTCACTGTGGTGCCTCTTCCTGGTCTGATGGGTTCTGCTGGCTTAATGCCGAGGGAGATCTGTGGTGGGATACGTGCAGGGCTAAGGCAGACCCCACTGGAGGTGTAGGGCAGTGGCTGGAGAACAGATCCCACAGATCTGCAGTTACTCCTTAATTCCAAGCTGTAACTACGCAATCAAGCTCTCCAGTGCAATAATTCCAACCCCTTTCTTGATTCCTGTATTAAATAAAGTACATTTACAGAGTATATGAATTCCAGATTCGGCCCAGGACTCCAGGGATGCATATTCCTCTCCTGGAACTTGTATATCCGGCCTGAGGATGAAAACCCCCCGAAGCCCTGAGCATAACAAGCATTTCTTGTATTTCTTCTGTCTCTGTCACATCGGGCATGTAGGGAATGCTCGGGCTGATAAACAGCATCTGGTTGGAGTCAGGTAAGGACCTCTCTGGGGATTTGGTTCGTGGTCAACTGCCAACCTTTCTCTCCCTCCTTAATGTGCTTTTGCAGATGGATGAGAACTGCAGCCAGTCAAGGCTGTGGTTTCAGATAACGCTGGGAAGGGGAGGGAGGAGAAGGTCGGGCTCAGGCTCGGTTCTGTGCTGCTGCCAGGGCTCTCACTTAATGCACGGCACATGCACACGGAGCCCCCTCCCCTCCTCGCAGGGGGCTAGGAGGGACCTGCACTGGATGAGCTGAGCATGTGAGCAGACCCCGCAGCCCATCTCCCCTCCTGCAGCTCAGGGGCCGGGAGGAAGGTGCCAGGTGCCTCCCTGTGCTGGCCTTGCTGGCGCTTTCAAGGAAGAGAGGAGTGATGGTCTGCTTGGTTTCTGCTGGAAACCTGGAAGTCCTGCAGGCACCTCCTGGGATGCCTCAGAGCCACTGCCAGGTTCTGGAGAACTGTCTGAATCCATGTTTCTTACACGACTTTTTTTCTGCAGGAGGCGGAGGAAATTCTTGTACAGAAATGGAAACGCACCCTTTCTGCCAAGCTATTAATTCTGCTTCCTATGGAAACCGAGGGGTCCCTGCTTTTGTGCCGCGATTCTGCACTGAACTTCCAAGTTTATTTTTACGCCCAGATTTGGCAAAGCCCTGAGGGCTGAACGCGGTGCTAGGCGTGAGCTGAGGTCTATCCCTGCGTGAGGATGTATCCGAAACACCTAACAGCACCCACAGCCACGTGCTCCGGCAGACGCCCCCGCGCTGGGCTTGTTCCTTACTATGAGACTTTCTTTTTTTGTCCTTGCCAAGTTATCGTCTGCTTTAATTAATTTTGCACAGTGAGCCTGGGAGCTGCTGGTGGTTTTGAGCCTCTGGAATAGTCAGGGAAGCAATTTAATCAGCATGAGTGAGCCAAAGTTACTTAAGCGATTTGTAATAAGTTCCAGGCTCTTCCACACCAAAGGGGATTTCAGCCGAGGACAGAAACTTCCTGAGCCTGTTCTGCAGGACGGGCTCTTCATCTGCATCTGACCGACACTTGTGTGGGGATGTGGAGCAGTCCTGAATGAGAATTCATAGAATCACAGGGTGTTTTGGGCTGGAAATGACCTTTAAAGTTCATTTAGTCCGACCCCCTGCCATGGGCAGGGACATCTCCAACTCCAGCAGGGTGCTCAGAGCCCTGTATGTGTACAAAAGGCCACAGCACTGTCAAAAAGTTATGAGTGGAATTTCACCTCCAACCACAAATATAAAATATTGGTGAGTCTTAGTCTGAATTTGTCAGCCACACACTGACCAAGCCAACGGTGGTTCTGTTTTCTCAGAAAACATAAAATCCAAGAAATTCCCCAGTGACTAAGCAGGCACTGTAAATCGGTTGCTATTGTAAAGCTGTGGGTAACACTTCCTCAGCCTTGAACACATCAAACACACAAGAGGAGAGTGGAAAAAGGACAACTAGTGAGGAACGAACACAAGAGACTGTAACTTTAATTAGTGTTGCTGTTTTCTTCACCATTTCCAAGGAAACTCACTCCTGATAGTGAAATTAGATTTAGTATTTTGACTTGTATAACAAGATGGCAGATTTTAAGGTGTCTGAATTCTCATCATGCACTTAGGACAAGAGAAAGAAAGGGTTCAGCAGGTGTTGCTGTGGGTTTTGCATCCCCAGTGATGGGGCTGGGTTTGGGTGCAGGGGGTGCTGCTCCCCTGGGCAGCCCACGGGCGCAGAGCAAACACAGCAGGTTCTCATCTGGGCTTGGCTTGGCTTTCCTCTCCTCTGCCATCTGCCCTGCAGCGAGGGAGGGCCAGGAGGTTGTGTGGCAGCGAGGGGACCCCTCGTGTCCCCCCACAGCCGCTTGGGGCCACCCCCCGCAGCAGCAGCAGCTTTTGGCTTCCCGCATTTATGTACTTGAAGTCTGTGATGCAAACACTGTTTCCCTCTTTCTCTGCTTGCTGGGAATTCCATGTGGGTGTGTATCTCTGTGTGCTCTTTTTTGCAGTCCGGCAGTGCCCTGGCTCTGCTGGTGCCGGGCTGAGGATGCTCCTGTGCCCGATCCTCGCCCCGCCTCGGGGGCAGGAGCTGCTGCGTTGCATCCGCGGCTGCTGCCGGGAGCCTTGGTGCCCCACCAGCGCAGCCCAGCTCCTCCGAGGCTGTGCCAGGTGGGCTGAGCGTGTCCCACATGTGCTGCTCTGCGATGTGGCTGCGACATCCGGCACAGGCAAAACCGCCCTGAGACCAGATGCTGCTCCTGGGGCTCTGCTTCATCTCCCTACCCGGCTCCCGGGGAAGCTGCTCCTCGTGTGGGGCTGAAGGGATGAGATCCAGCTCATCCCCGGAGCTCTCTGCTGGGGCTGCAAGGCTTTGAATGCCTTTGCCTTTGAGAAAGCATCCGGCCCGGCGCAGGGAAGAGCCGGGACGCGTTTCCCTAGCCCTGCTGGTCGGGCTGAGGCTGCAGCGGCAGTGCCGAAGGCAGCGGAGCAGGTGCCCGGGGGCTGGCAGACCTCAGAGCAGTGGTGGGCAGAGCTCCCGTCCATGGGATCGGGATACTGGCGTGAAGAGGATCCCAACTGCTGGTGCAAGCTCCTGCACTTGGGGACGCCCTGACAGGCACCTGGTCCTGGTGCCCAACCATGCTGATGCTCCCTGCCCACCCACAGCCACATTCCCACTTTGCAGGGGAGGCTGGAAGGGAGTGTAAATTAAACCCACACAAAAATCAACTTAATTACTGGGGAATAAAGATCCCATTATTCTCTCTGCCCCGAAGCAAGAAAAAGAAATTTCCCTCATTTCCTTCCTAAATTCAAATGAGAGTTTATGGGGAAGGTGCGCCTGGCACGGGAGCAAGAGCAACAGGAGCTGGTGGTGCGTGGTCCCACGGGGATCTCGGGGGCTGGCGGCACAGACCCTGGCTCCGGTGCCTGGCACCACGACGTGGCTCCCCTGCACACCTCGGGACAAGGAGGAGGAGGCTGCTCCCAGCACAAAGCTCCTTTGGCTCCAAGGGGTTCTGTGATGATCCTCTCCTCGAGGATCTCATTGTGCCGGCGCCTGTCTGACGATCTGCACCAGGTCTGCACCAGCCTGGAGCCTGGGCAGGGAGAGGTCCCGCTGCAGTTCCCAAAAATGCAGCCTTGTTGCATGGGAGTAGATCTGTCCCCACCAGTCAGGCAGCTCCGGAGCTCCCTGTGACCTGACTTTGCGGTGATGCTGGGAACTAAGTGCTGTTTTTTCCATGGAAGTGGAAGCTCCCAGTCTAAGCCAGTCCAGCCTGCACCCCTCGATCACCAAGCCCTGCAACACACCTGGGTTGACAATAACCATCAACTGGGCAAAACTGGTGCTTTTGGGAGGAAAACAGCTGAAAATGCATTTTTCTGGCAGCCTGACAGTTGCGTCTTAAACAAGACATTTTAAACTTACACTGCGAGCCAAAAAAAGTTGTAATTTGAATATAGAGCATGGCACATTCCTCCAAAATTGATCATAAAGTTCTGCTAAAACACAAGCACGTCCTGAGTAAAATAAATATTTTTGCTTCCAGAGAAGTGAAAGGTCTGGCCAGCAACTCAATTTATAATATTTTTAGCAGGTGATTCATCGAAGAGGGAAAAAAATACCCAGGGCAGCTGAATTCAGCAATGGCTCTTTGTCTCAGCAGGGCCAGCGAGTCTAGGCGCGTCAGTAGCTGCTGCGGTGAAGCTCCTTGGCTGGGGTCCTGCTCATTCATGGGCTCCTTCCTGGGGTCTCTGAGCCTTCCAGGACCTGCTGCCTTCAGCAAAGCTGGAGGACCTGTGGCTGCAGCTCCTCCAGGGGCTCCTGGCTGCTTTGGGGACAGGGCTGTCACCACAGTGAGCGCTGGGGCTGCGCCTCAGTCCTGCTGTGGCACAGCTGAGGGTCCCCAGTCCTGCGGCCCTGGCACGGGGTCACTTCTTCCTTCCAGAGCGGGAATGGGACGGGCAAGGACAGAGCGCCCTTTGAGGCGTTGTTTGCCCAGAGCAGCTTCATGAGCTGTGGGTTTGGATGGGGTTTCCTGACTGAGCTCCACTTGCTGCATTGCTGAGGTCTGAGGATGGAAAACAAACCCTTTGGCCTTTCCTATCTCCGGCTCCAACAGATTTGTTTCTTTTCCTCCCCACAGGTACTGGCTCTTCCCAGAGCTCGCAGTCTCTGGACGTGTGGGCACACCCTTGTTTGAGCAGTGAAGGTGAGCACAGGCACAGGAACTGGGGGAAAGTACAAGCAAAAAGGAATTTCTTAGTTTCATGCACAGGTCAGTCCATGAAGCCCTGGGGGGGCTGCACAACCCCAGGACTGGTCACTGTGGCTCTGAAGCCCAGGAGTGAGGTGCAGGCATGGCTCTGGTCCTGTGACCCTGGCCAGGGGTGCCAACAGGCCCCCGGAGCCCTCCCTGCTCTCATGGCTGAGACTGGGGTGCTGCAGCAGGACAATGACCCCACAGGGCGTTTCTGGAGCTGGAGGGCACCAAGTGCTGGCCGATGCCTTCAGACCCCTCCAGTGCTTGCGGCCAAATAAAAAGAGTGGTCTTTAAGAGAGCTGCTCATGATGCACGAGACACCTGCTCCCGGCTATAAAAATGGATAAGTTGCATTGCATCTGGAGCCCATCCAGGCAGCAGCACCTTCCCCAGCATCCCATTTGGCACGCAGAGCCCCATGCCTGAAAGCGCAGTGAAGGGGAGTGAGGGGACAAGCTGCAGAGTTAAAAGGAGGGTCTGGAAGCTGTGATCCTCTCTTGGTGGAGAATCAGAGAGCTGGGAGCAGCCCCAGACGCAGCGCTGTCACCAAGGCTGCATCTTGCCCCCAGAGCCCCTTGCTGAGCCTTCCCATTGTTCTTTGTCCTGGAGCCTGGTCCCAGCGTGCTCCCAGCTGGCCGGGCTCTCCGCCGGGATATGAACTGCAGAGCAGCAGATACTAACGCATTGTACTCCAAGTGTTGGAAGGACTCCATGGTCCAACACAAACTGAGTGGTGAGATATTCAATTGGAGGAAACCCTCATCTTTAATAGAGCATCCAGGGCGTGCAGTGCCAGAGATGCTGCCCCAGCCCTACCCTGCGACCTGCACCCAAACCCAGGGAACTCCTCTGGGGCCTGTAGGAACATCTGCAGGGACCTGCTGCTGCTGGTGTGGCCCTGCTGTCCCCCAGAGCCGCTGGGGTGAGGAGGGTCCCGCCGGCTGCGTGCCAGAGCAGCAGCTGGGCACAGCCTTGGTGGCAGCGCTCTCCTGCTCTCACATAACAGAGGAGCAACGAGCAGCCTCTTCTCCTCAGCACTCAGGAATATCCTGAAACAATGGTTATATGCATTTCCTTCATTCACCTGGAAAATCTTATTCCCCTGCTAGACATCTGCCATAATGCAGTCCTGCCTGGATTGTCAACCACACGTGGAGTTTTATGATGCTCTGAATACCAATTATTTCAGGCTCTCCTGCAGCAATCTCCACCCCAAAGGATGCAATAAGAGAATTAGAGCTGAGCTGAGACCATGTTTGGGTGATTGCTACAGGTCTGTTTTTATCATAAGCTTTTTGGTCAGTGTGCCACTTGGTCCTTACTGCTCTGGTTTGGACTGACACACTCTGCAATCCCTTCATGCAAAGCCAGATGCCTGGGACCAGCTTTTGGAAAACAACTGTCAAGGTCAGGGCTGCAACCAGCGGCTCAGGTTTCTGACTGATTTGCAATGCTTGGGGAAGCTCCCAGAGCTGCAGTGAGGTCCTGCCACATGCCTCGTCAAAGGTGGGATGTTGCGATGTGCAGGGTTTGGAGCAACCTGCTGACCAGCTGGGGAAGGCATGAGGATGAGGGAGGAAAGGAGGATGGACAACTGCAGAAAGCCAGATTTCCCTGGATGGGGACCCAGGAGGGACTCCCACAGCTCTCTGGGCAGCCTGGGCCACCCCTGCTCCTCTACCACCTTCACCTGGAGCCAAACACGAGCAGGACCCCTGGGAAGGGCAAGAAAACAAAGAGGGGACAGGAAATGAATGTGGCCCAAGGCTGAGCTCGCTGACCGAGCTGTGGCCAGGGTGATGCAACCAGGGTCAATTAAGCTGCTACCACACAGCCTCACAGGGCACATTAAGTGCCAATTTTCTGCACTGCTGAAGAGGTAAAGAATGAAAATGAGAGCCAACAGGAAGTTTCAGCTGAAAAGAAAGAGCCACTTGGGAGATGGGAGCTGGAGGCTAGACTCGGGCCAGTGATGAGACGAGCAGGAGAGCACCGCTGCCCCACTGCTACAGCGACCTCCGAGGCTCCAGCAGCTGGGAATGCTCTCCTGCCCCAAACCCTGGGGAGAACACGGGGCCTGGGGCGTTGGCGGGGCTGTGTGCGGGGCTGGCAGCATGCAGGGCCAAGCCTGGCCGGGTGTGGGTGCTGGTGCAGGTGGGACACGACACCCAGATAAGGCAGAAGTAATGGGGGCTCCTGGGCTGTCACTCCCCACCCTGCTTGTCCATGGAAGGTGCAGCAGTGTCCTTTCCAATCACTGTCCCCCTGCGTCTTGCGGGAGGTGGGAATGAGGTTTATTCCCTCTGCACAGATGCCGTGGGTCCTGGGTGTTTGGGAAGGTAATTCCGGGCAGGGCACAGGGCAGGGACCAGGGTCTGGCCGGGGACTGCGGGAACAGACGGCACATTTTGTTTGCGAGGCGAAGTTCCCCGTCTTTGGGCAGAGTTTTCTCTTCTCTTTGCAAAGCAACCCCCCTGCTGACGCTTCCCGAGGAGGAAATGGCTGCGCGGAGCCCGTGGCTCATTCCCGCTCCTTGCGCTCCCTCTGCAGGAGCGGGCGGGTGCCGGGGGGACCGGGGGGACC
>VWZT01005966.1:14001-38963 GCA_013397055.1 Pachycephala philippinensis | reverse complement strand
GGGGCGGGGACCCGCGGACGCTGCCCCGCATCCCCCCGCACCCATCCCGCGGCCGGGGGCTCCAGGAGGAGCGGGGGCCGGCCCCTCCCGGCGGGCNAGCGGGGCCGATGGCGTTCAGCGCCTGGCAGATCCTGTCGCCGGTGCAGTGGGCCCGCTGGACCTGGTCGGCGGTGCGGGGCGGGGGCAGCCCCGAGGAGGGGGACGGCGGGGCCGGTGCAGCCGAGGAGGATGATGAGGAGGAGGACCAGGACCCGCCGGCGGGGGGCTCGGCCCTCGGCTTCAGGCAAGTCACCCGTGGCCCCTTCCCCTGCCCGCCCTCCGCGGCTCCCGCACCCACGCGGGACGCCCACGCGGGGCTGCGGCGCGCCCTCCCCGGCTCTCTCCCATCCTCCCCTCGCTCCCCGCTCGCTGCCTGGCTGCCGGGGGTCCCGCACCGCACCGCGCCGCGCCGGGGGCTGGGGCTGCCGGGGCCGGAGCCGGGCGCTGCTGCCTGGAGGATGCCGGGGAGCGCAGGGCCGGAGCAGCCGGGCTCGCCTCCCGCGGCAGCCTCC
Source organism: Pachycephala philippinensis (assembly GCA_013397055.1). Taxonomy (NCBI): domain Eukaryota; kingdom Metazoa; phylum Chordata; class Aves; order Passeriformes; genus Pachycephala; species Pachycephala philippinensis. Next base: position 38,412 of record VWZT01005966.1, on the reverse strand, counting down.
GGAGCGGCGTGGGAGATGCTGCGGGGCTGCATGTCCTTGAAGGCCCGTGCTGTGTGCTCAGCTCGGGAGTGACCTGGCAGAAGCCATCCTGCAGGGCTGGGGATGCACAGGGTGCTGCTCACGATGATGTTTCACCTGCTCTCCCTTTTCCGTTTGCTAGCACGTCCCACTGGACAGGAGAGAGTGGCCACCCCGGATGCCCACGGCCAGCCGCTGGCCTGGCTGGACGTGTAGGCGTTGTGGAGGATTTCAGAGGTAGCCTTGAAAGCAGTAATTCCTCACTCTTTTCCCCCCCTCGGCAGCTCGGACTCCACTGATAATTTTGAGACCCCTGAAGCAGAAACACCAACCTGCTCGCCACTCAAGGAGTTCTGCGAGCCACCAGGATCACCAGAGTCTGAGGCCGGGACCCAAGGTAAAGAGCCAGCATGCACCTTCTGCTCTCGGTGCTCTGCTCCGTTGGCAGGAAGGCAGGGTGGGGTCAAGGAGTAAAATTCGCTGACTTTGCCTGGCACACTTTTGGTGGTTAATGGCCTGGACAGTTCAAATGCCAGGGCTGGGCTGGGCGCTCCACAAAGAGCTGTGATGAGTTGATTGAGAGGAATCCGAGGATGGTGTTGAATTATTTGATCAATTAAACGTTCCTCTGACACTTCCTCTGCACCCTGGGGGCTGCCCTGACTGCTGCTGGCTGGTGGGACCTTTCTCATGTGTACCCCATGAGTCACTCACCCCACTGCACAGCAGTGGCAAGATGCCAGGTTTGTGTCCCCCAGGCTGGTCAGTGGTAGGGTTTCATTGCACAGGCCATTTTCCCTGGACTTAGGTGCCGGGTGTCCTCACTGTGTAGCTGCTGTTAAAGATGCAAAAGATCAATGCTGCTAAAGCACATTTTCTGAGAAATTGTAGGGGGGATCTGCTCTAACTGCATGGGGTTTCCTTTGCTGGTGGGTCCTGAGCTGTTTTGTAGGTTTGTCCTTGTGTCCCACACTGCTGCTGCTCCCTGAGTGTGGCTCCCCATTAGCCCGTGGCCTTCTGAGGACCAGCTCCCCACTGTCTCCATACCCTCTTCTTCAGGGGTTTGGGCTGGTGTCCGTGGCTGATCTTGGTGTTTATCTCTGTTTTTGTGCTGCTGGGAGGAAGCTTTGAAGCTCTTGCACTGCTGCAACAATCCACCGGAGGTTATCGGGGCAGGGCAGGGAGGAGCCCTCCCCTTCCATCTGCTCCCAGTGGCTGGGCGGTGTCAGGGTGTTTGTGAGCCCCCGGGGGGGTGTGCAGGAGAGCAGCCTCTCCAAGGTGCAGGGCGGTATGTGGTGGGCCAGGAAGTCCTGGCCAGGCCATCCTGAGCATTCCCTGCCCTCTCTTGCCCCTCACTGCTGCAGGCCCTGGTGTGTGATGTGCAGTGTTGTGCTTTCCTTGAATGCTCACAGCAGCAGCTGGGAACTTTTTGCAGGGCTGGTTTCCGAGCACTTGGGCTCAACCCAGACCTGTGCAGGATTCCAGGCACTGCGGACCCTGTCAGTAAGAGGAAGCCATGGCTCTCCATCTCCTGTGCTGTTGGGGTGGATCTGGGTGCTCATTCATCCCTGTGGAAAACTCACGTTTGTTTGCTGTGGTGGAGGGAGCACTCAGTTCATGCTTTCAATAATCACAGCTCTTGGAATAATCCTTTTAAGAAGGGATGATAGAGACATCGTTACTTTGAGGATAATGTCTGGGGAGGGGGAGAGAGAGAAAGGCTTTCCTAGCAGGTAGAAGGATCATTTCCAGCAAGGCTTAGGGAAGCACATTGCTTCAGACTCCGGGGTGTCACTGCTCCTGTGTGTGCCTGTGCCCCTTGTCCTGGGATGAGCAGCTCCTGCTACCAGCAGCGAGGGAGTAGCTGCTCCTGCACACAAAGCTCCCAGTGTTCTGGAGACGAGGGCATGATCTCCAGCAAAAGCTGTTTGTCTGTGCTGGCTGGCAGGGAGTGGGATGTTGGAGCTGGCAGAGCCAAACCGCGGTGCCACCGCACTTTGCTCCAGCCCTTCTCTGCCCGTGTCTCTGGCTGTGCCTTTTCAGTTTGTCTGGAATAGTGGAGGGAAAGGATTGTCCAGGTGCGGGTGGGTTTGCAGTGTGCAGAGGCACCCTGGGGTGTTACCCCACTGCAGCAATGTCATCCAGGTGTTACGGCCTCATCCTGGCGATGCTGCTGCTTCACTCCAGAGCGCGGGAGCAGCACTGGGGACAAACGCCAGCGTGGAGGCAATCCGGTGTGATGGTGGAGGCAATCCGGTGTGATGGCTGCTCGGCAGCACCGGGAGAGCTGCTGCAGTCCCTGGGGAATAGCTGCTGGCTCTTCTGGGCTGTGTGAGGGCAGTGGACCCGCGGGCAGGCACGGCACCCCCGGCCTGGAGGGACAGCGAGGAGCCGGCGCTGTCTGCTGTAGAGCTGCAGTCTCACCCTGCCTTGGGAATAAAGAGAGTGAGGAATGTGTGAAACAGAAGCTGTGACTCCAGGGCTGGCTGCTCCATGCACAGCCAAGAGGTGACCTGGGTGTGTTAAACCCTGTCCTGGGGGAAAAGTTCAGCCCCGGAGGGAGCTGCAGTGAGGGTTTATCCCCACTCAGGATCACTGAGTTTCCTCTTGCTGTCTCGGATGGTGGGATTAATTCTGTCCCATTCTTGCTCGAGTTACCTCCAGTCATCTGCCAGTAGATGTTTTGCACAAGGAAATGAGCAGAAGCAACAAATCCAGAGCCATCAGTGCTGGGAGCAGGCTCTCACTGCCGTTACCCTGATGCAGGGCACGTGTTTTCCGGTGCGTTAGCAGCATCGTTTGCCGGTATGCTAATTCTTAACAGAATAGATTTAAAAATAGATCAACGGCTGCTAAACACAAACGGAAAGCCAAGAGAGGAAAAAAGTCGTTGGCGATGTGGGACTGAGCTGGGTGTAGGGGGCAGATATCCTGTGCTGAGACGGGGAAGTGTGTGACTCACACCGAGCGCTGCCCTGAGCTGAGTCCAAGGCCCGCAGAGTGCAGGGGTTGTTCTGGCCCGCGCTTGGCACGGGGGCCACACAGGGATCGCTGCTGCTTCGCTTGGCAGCTGCCCGTGGGATGGAAAGGGCGCTGAGCCTTTGCCTTGCAGCGCTGCCGCTGCCAAGCGCTCCTGACTCGTTTGAGGGATGGTGTGTTGGAAAGCTGTTTAAGTCGGTGCTTGTGTTTAATTTCAGCCCGAGGAAGACAAGCGGAGCAATTACAATGCAGAGGCACAAAGTGTATATTACTGCGGTGCCAGACTGTCCTGTCTGTTTTTCTTTAGAAAGTAAAAAATCTCTGTTTTCACTTTGTAGCATCCCCTCCAGGTATTTTCGCTTTGTAGCATCCCCTCCAGGTACTCACCTGGATCTGGAGCAGGTTTGCAGCCTGCGCACAGCCGGGACAAGGGACGTTCATGGGATCCAGCATTCCCAGTGCTGGGTCTGTGTTTGGGACAGATCCCGGAGTCACTGTGTGTGCTGTGCTCCTGACAGTGTCTGTTTTCGTGCTGGGACTAAGCTGTCCCTCCCTGCAGGGCACAGTGCCAGAGGTGCAGTGGGAGACCTCAGGGTCACCTCTTCGGGATGCTGCAGTGAGGCATCTGCTGGGATGCCTGTGGGAAGGGCTGGTCTGAGGGCGAGAGCTGCGTGTGGTCGGTGGCTGCCAGCCTGCTTTCCCCTGGGGTCCCATGGGGTGCTCAGCACAGTTTTGGCCCAAAAGGAGGATTTGAGCACTGAGAGAGCTGGGGGAAGCTGCAGGACTGGGGGACAAGCTGGTTTCCCTGGCAGGAGCCACGAGTGAAGGGAGTACGTGCGGAGCCAACACGGCTGCTCACAACGTGACTGCCTGGGGCTGGCGGGAGCTGGGGATGTTGGAGCGTTCAGAGGAGGAGCAGGGAGAGCTGCAGGCAGCGTGCTGGGCTTGGGGAGGGCTCCGTGGGGGACAGGCAGTGCTGCACTGAGGCATCACCGTGCTCACACCCAGCAGTGCTGGGCAGCTGTGGGGGTTGGAGCAGAGAGCTTGGCTCTCTCTGGGCACCCCAAGGCCCTTCAGGGCGCTGCTTTCTGCATCCTGTGTAATTGTTCTCACAGGAACACGAGCTCCGCCACGCTGCATTGAAGGCAGAAGAAGTGCGGAGGGGGAGGAACTAGGGGAAAACCCCCCTGAGCTTGCAGGAGGGTCGTTTCTGCTGCAAAAGATTTCCAAAACCACAGGCGAGCACCTGAGCTGCCCTTCGCCTGTGCCTCTGCCTCCCAGTATATCCCAGTTCCTCAGCTCTCAGACTGGCTGAGCAGGTGGAGCTGAGTAGCTAAACTCTCCTGGGTGCAGAAAATGAGGGAATCACAAAACTGGAGAACCTGGGTGGGTGGTTCTTCTGATTTTTGTGGGAAAATGATTCTGAGCGATGGCCACACATGGCACTGCTCCTTTCCTCCCCACCCTGTAGACACCACAGCACGGAGAGGTGGTTTGTGTGCCGACTGCTTGTTATTCAAGAAGTAATTACTCACTGCTTGGGTTAGAAACCAGGATGGGCTCATGTCTGTGAGAACGGCGGCTGCCAAACCTTCCGCTGGGAACACAAAATGCACTTAAATAGTCCTTTTGCCCTGACTTTGAAGTCTGTTCTTCTATTCAGGGCTGTCTCAGGAAGGCTTCAAACAGCTGAGCAACACAGCAAGTGCAATAAAGTTTTCTTTGGGGTCTGTTAAGGAGGTTTTCCTGGTTCCTAATGGTGGGAAGGCCTGGCAGGCGCTGCCTCAGACTGTTTCCTGGCTGCACTCCAAGTACTCATCCACTGGATTTGTGTTTACTGATGCATTTTCTGGGGCATCAAGGCAATGTCTACTTGGAGGGAGCTTTTTCTTTGCAGTCAGAGGAAGCATTTTTGCAGCCTCAGGGAGGACACAGACCCTCATGATTCATTTTCATGGCTTTTAGCATCCTGGGGATCAATTATGCAAACCACGAGCCATCAACTGAGTCAGGATTGTTGGCTCCATGTCTTGGATTAGTCCTGGGACCAGATATTTTCCTGATTCACTTTTCCTCTGCCAGCCTGTGACTCGCTCTGTTACCAGCAAACATGAGCTGGTTGCAAATGCCTGGTGATAGCAAAAACCTTTCCTGGATGTGCTCAGGGATGGGGGTCTGTGGGAGCCAGTGGTCGGTATCCCCCCACCAAATGGGGGGATGCTGGAGGTGACTCCTCTCTGCAGCTGCCACCTCTGTTCCAGGGCAGGGCTGGGGCAGGGGCAGGCGGATTTCCCTGGCACAAGCTCTTCATCACCCAGGCTGCTCTTCCCAGCCAGGTTTTCAAACCAGTTTGGTCCTTGGGCGAGTGTTGGTTCTGTTCTGCCCTTGGAGGACCTGGCTGGACTGTGTCTCCCCAGAAAGGTGCCTGTGAGGGCTGCAGGGACCTCCTGCTCCCTGGTGGGTGCTGGGCATCCCAGCATCCCGTTCCACCTTATCCCAGGAGCCTGTGCAGTTGTCCCTGGCTGAGGTGCAGGAGGAACGCCAGATGTTTTCCTCTTGTGCCTTGGCACACCTGCACCACAATCCTGGCTCTGGGTGCTCAGTGGGTGCAGCTTTCAGGATGCCCCAGTAGATGAAGGATTGTCTCCATCCCTTGATAGCAAGGAAAAGATTAAACAGTAAAAGGATTGAGGGGAAAGGATTGGAATAATGGTGATTAAGTCGCGGATCAAGATTTGTCATTAGAAGATGCTGACAGCAGTGTGGAGAGCCTGGTGCAGGATTTCTGCAGGTGGAGAGTCAGCTTGCGTGGGGCAGCTTCTCCTGCCTGGTGCACATCCAGCTCCGCAGCCCCAGCACTGGGACTGACCCCCAGATCCCCCCTGCAGCCTGCTCCTTCACTGAGCACACCTTCCCATTCCCCTTCTCCCTGGGGCCTGCTTATTCACATTTCGTGGTGTTGTCTCCTGTTGTGCGTCCCTGAACTCTTCTCACTGATTTTTGACCCTCTGCCCGAGGGAGCAGTGACTCCCTGCCGTTTGGCAGGAGAGAAGCTGAGTTTTGGGTCAGTGGATCCCCCATAAAATCCAACCCTGGGGCAGCTGTGAGGAGGGAGAAGAGAGCCCTCTGGAAGGGAGTGCACTGCAGGGCAGGGTTTAACCATCTCCTTTTATCTTTGCAGAGCCAGGTGGCCATGGTGACCTGCTGGTAGGGGAAGCCCTCTGGGACAGCTCGCCTGGGAAGCACCCCAAAGATGAGGCTCAACCAGAGATTGGAGCCCCCAAAGCCAGTTCGGATGCTAAAGGGGAAACTGACCCTGACAGCTCGCCCCTGATGCAACCCCTGGCCGGGCTGGGCTGCAAGGCTGACCCTGGCCACGCCGCTGTGCCCACGGTGGAGCCAGCCCCCGTGCCCCATGTGGGCACAGCCACCTGCGAGCGGGTCATGTCAGGAGGGGACACGGCGGACACTGGCACGGGGCTGCTGGAGCCAGGGGCTGATGCCCTGGCCCAGGACCAGCTTGGGAAAGGGAAAACACCTTTGCTGGGGAGGAAAACAGATGAAGCCACAGAGGAGACCCAGGAATCCTACCAGCTTGACCCTGAGCAGCACGACAGGAGTGTGAATCCCTTTGTGGCAGGGGGCTGCCAGCTACAGAGCTCTGCCCCCGCAGCCCCACGACGCCTTCCCCATCCTGGTGAGCTGGGCGGGGACCCACCTCTGGAGGCCACAGGGCAGGCCCCGAAACCTGGGGCTGATTTTACAGAGGTGAGAGAGAGTGTGGAGGCCAAGCCAGCTTCACCCAGGAGGGGCAGCAGGATCCCAGCCAGCAAGCTGACACCGAAGAGACACAGAGAGTCCCCCAAGAAAGCAGCTGAGGATGCAGAGAGGGGTCCCACAGAGCCACCACTGCCTCGGGGCTCTTCCCAGCTGGGTCCCACGTGCTGGGACAGCCCCGGTCTCAACTCTCTCAGTGGCAGCTCAGCACTGCAGAATGTGCCGGTTCTCCCCAAGGGCTCTTATCAGTTTGACCCCAATAACTTTGACTCCATGGATCCATTCAAGCCCACCAAGACGCTTGCCAGCACCGACGCTGACTCTTGCTCCACTGCAGATAACAGCCTCAATGAAATCCTCGAATCTCAGACACTGGAGATGCAGGACGATGCCCTGAAAGGCAGAGACTCCCCCAAGAAGCCCAAGTCACGCCTGATAACGTGAGTGCCACTGTGTGCAGAGCCGGGGCTGCAGCCCCCTGTTTTCCCCACGGGCAGGCAGAGCTGCACTGGTGGTGGTGATGGAGGTGGTGATGGAGGTGGTGATGATTGTGGTGGTGGTGGTGGTGCTTCTGCCCTGGTGCCTCCTGAGCGAGCCCCAAATCCTGCCGTGCACCTCAGGTTCTGCTGCTGCCTGCTGTCCCGGCGCAGGGGCAGCTCCCCTCTGCCTGTCAGCACCACTGATGGGAGGAGAGGGACAGGTTCTGGAACGGTGCCAGTGTCCTGAGTCCCAGGCAGAGCAGGGAAGGCTGGATTGGGACTCGCTTGCAGGATCACCTCTTTGGAAACCCCTTGGGGGTCCAGCTGGTGGGTCGAGGTGGAGATGTGGTGTCAGAGTAAACCCGTAGTGGAGGCTGGAGCCGATGTGTTTGCTGGACTCGTGCAGGGGTGTGCAGGAGCTGGTGGATGCAGGTGTGGTTGGTCAAATGTAGCTGAGACATTTTGTGAGCTGCCACTGAATTTCTGCTTTATATAAGAGAAGGAGAACAGGTTGGACAGGTAGACTCTCACTGCCATCGGATTCTCCAGTGAGAAAATTAAATAGTCGGTTTTTACAGAGAGAAAGATAAAACCTCACAAGCAAAAATCAGGCTGTGTTGGATGTTTTTGTTCAGGAAATACTTTACAGAGAGCAGATACAAATTTTTTAAGAGCTGGTGTTCCCGTGTGTGGCTGTGGGTGAGCAGAGCCAGTGGGGAGGGGAAGCAGCAGGGAATTCTCTGCTCGCTCTCTGTCGCCTCGGAGCAGCACAGGCAGCAGGATGTTTGTGACCCTGGGAGTGAGGTTTGTGTTTGGATCTCACCCCGCTGCTGTGGATAGGGAATGCAGGATCAGAGCATCCCGTGTGTGTGTGCCTTCCCAAAGAGCGAGCTAGGCAGCTCACTGTGCTTCTCCAGAGCAGAGTTAACATCCAGGTCTTTTCACACGCTCTTCTTCTCTCCATCTGTCTGTCTCTCTCCCTGTCCGTGCTTTGGTGCATCAGGACTACTGAGCAAGTGAAATTTCTCTGTTTTCTGTTGTAAGTACTCTCTCCTGTATTCCTTTTCTTTTCCTTTGCTGTTTTTGTCCTCTCTCTGGGTGTGTGCTGCCCCACTCGTCTCCATGGCATGCCGGCTCCTTCTGCCCTTTGACTTGTGCTCTCTGCTGTCTGGTTTGTGTCCCGTGCCCCTCGGCAGGGTCCCCAGGGTGGCCGGGCCCGGTGAGCACCTGGGAGTGAGGGAGGAGAGGAGAGCTGAGCTGAGCTGAGCTGAGCTGCACCGGAGGCACACGCCCGTGCTTGTCCTCGCAGCATGCCGCCTCGCAGCGTCTTCTGATGGTGGACAAGCACTCAAAACCTTCAGCTAATGGAGGGGAGCAGGTTTCTGTGCAATCCAAAGCTCTTACCTTGGTGCTGGGGGGGAACTCACACCAGCTGCCAGGTGATGCGATAACCCTGGCACAGGAGAGGGTGCAGAAAAGAGGAGGGTGAGGACATGGCAAGTTGGACTGCTCGTGGCAGGGCATGAGGGAGAAAACCAGCCTCGAGCAATTCTTCAGTGTGACCGAGGTGTGCATGGCAGCGTGCAAAGAAAGCCCCGTGTGCCGTGCCACGTCGCTCGTTGTGCTCTGCTGCGCATGTGTGCGATGGGATGGGGAGGCTGGAGAGTGGCACTGGGTGGGGGCACTTCCATAAACCTGGGAGCAGCTCGCTGCAGTCCTGCTCGAGCCTTTGCTGTGTCCTCGCGGCGGGAAGTGCTGTGTCTGGAGGCTGGGATCCCTCCCCAGGTCCCCGCAGTGGCTGTCACACAAGCTGTTCCAGCTCAGCAAGTGTCTCCTGGGGGTCAGACATGGCCCCGAGCCTGGGAGATCCCTGAGTGTGGAGTGTGAGGGCCTGAGATAAAGGAGAAAAGCTCATGCTCTCCCACCCCCATTCCTACTGGGACGGTGCCTCCGCTGCCTTGCGCTGTGCTGATGCCCGGAGCGTCGGGATGCGGCCGTGCCTGCAGTCCTGCGCAGATGGCCTCCGGATGGGTGTCTTCAGGAATGTGGGATGAAGTTCCCGGGACAGCTTCCTCACTGGAGGGCAAGGGGGCCACCTGCAAGACCTACTTGGGCCAAGCTTCCCACCCGAGGAGCCCTTCTCCCTGGGACAGCGTTTGCGTCAGGCGGAGCGTTTGTGTGAGGCACAGCACCTCGCCCTGGTGCTCTCCCACTCTGCCCTGGCCCCGCGGGGCTGACTCACGTGGGAGATGTGGATGCCGTGGAGACGTCCCAGACCAACCTCCAGCTGCAGGGACAGGGCGTGAGACAGCCTGGACGTGGTTCTTCCTGCAGAAAGTCGACATGCACTGCAGCCTCGGGTGCCTGGACACGCAGGGCGGGGGCGCAGTGAGGGAGGTCCTTTGCCGGCTCCTTGGCAGTCGCCTCTCTCGCCATCAGCCTCTCGGGGTCCTTGCTCCGCTCCTTGCCTTCCTCAGGAATAAACACCTCACAGACAAACCCAACTGATGTGTAGTCGTGTCTTTTGTTTGCCTGTTCCTTCTGTTCCTTCCAGAACTTGCTCTGCCTCGGTGTTCACTGGTGAGTGGGGTGCTGGCCTGTGGCGGGTGCAACGCTAGTGCTGGGACTGCCTCCCCCTGCTTGGGCTGTCTCGCACGCGCCCCCGCGTCCCGCACAGCACCCCTGAACCCCCCTCAGCTGCTGCTTCTCTCTCCTGCAGGAGCGGCTGTAAGGTGAAGCAGCACGAGGCGCAGCCCCTGGTCCTGGACATCAGCACTCAGGTACTGGGGTCTCATCCCCGGACGTGCGGGCTGGGCTCAGGGATGCTGGGCTGGTGGTGGGGAGAGCTGGGCTGGCTGAGCTTCAGGCTGACACCTTCCCTGTGGGCAGTTCCTGCTGGGAAGGGAGGGAGGAGGGCTGGTGGGGAGCAGCTTGCCAGTGGATTTTAAGCCTTCCATGCTTTCCATGGAGTATCCAGCAGCTCACCTGGTGGCCTGATCCCCGCAGATTGGCCCAGTCTTGCTTAACTGCATGCTTTGATCCTGCAGGATGAAGGAGTGTTGATCTCAGAAATCCCAGATATTACAAATCGGGATGGACGTGCCACTGACGAGGAGAAGCTGGCCTCCACCACCTCCACGCAGAAACCAGCCGGGCTGGAGAAGAAGGCTGAGCCAGAAGATGACCTGGAGTACTTTGAGTGCTCGAACGTCCCTGTGTCCACGGCGAAGCACAGACCAGAGGCAGGTGAGGAACATCCTGGTTGCCTTCAGCTCTGGGAATGTGCTGTGAGAGGGAGCCTCTGCAGCCTCTAGCAAGGAATTGGTGCTGTTGAGGCAGCGCAGCCTCATCAGAGTTTATTTACACTGACAGGGCTAAAGGCTGCTGCAGGTTCTAGTGGAACCTCCCACTGCTTTCCTGCACTGTTTCCAGTATGGAAAATGATGGTCCAGGCTGTGTTTATTGAGACTTTGGGTACAGAGCACTCTCCCCACAATGCTGTGGGGGGATGTGGCTCAGGCATGAGGTTCCCTCCCTGTGGTGCTCCCTGCCAGTCCCCCCTGACACGAGTGCTCACTGCTGAGCCGAGCCGAGAGCTGAGCAGGACAATTGTCCATCATTTGGAACATCCTGCCCTGGCTCCTGGGCTGTAGGGTCCCTGCACAGAGCCTGTGCCAGGAGCAGAGCTGCCAGGACTTGGTGTCCCAGCACAGGGGCTGTGGTTGATGGAGATCTCAGTAACGCCACAGAGACCCCCGTTATTGCTCCTGGTGGAATTCTGCTGTCAGTCTCCCACGTAATTAGCCTCTCTGACCAAGCCATTACAAAATAATTAAAAGCCAGGCAACATGACATTTAGTCAATAGCCAAGTCCTAGGTGCAAGCAGGAGAGATCACGGCGGGGGGTTTGCAGCCCTCCCCTCTGCAGGGACCTATTAATCACTTACCCCGATGGCTGTGCTGGGCTGCCAGCTCCAGGGAGAGGAGAATGGTCCTTTGTCCTCAGGGGAGGAAAATCTGACAGTCAAGGGAGAGGCTGGGAGGGTTTGTTTATTGCTGCTGGTCTCAGGGGGCCGGGCAGGTGCACGGGCTCGGTGCTGACTGCAGCGCTGGGGTGGGAGCTGTGGGTGCAGCTGCTGGGGCATGAACGGAGGGAAGCAGTGGGAAGTCTGCAGCCACCAGCGTTACATTGCCTCCTTCCTTTCCAAGCCGAGCTCTCTAAATACACAGCTCTCTGCCTGGTTTGCACATGAATCATGTCTGCAGTTGTGTGAGTGCAGCCCATAAATTACTCCTCACGCTGTGTGAGGCAGCACCGTGCCCGCAGGTCAGGGTGTCCCTCCTGGGAGGCAGGGTGTCCTGCAGGCCAGGGTGTCCCTCCTGGGAGGCAGGGTGTCCCTCCTGGGAGGCAGGGTGTCCTGCAGGCCAGGGTGTCCCTCCTGGGAGGCAGGGTGTCCCTTCTGGGAGGCAGGGTGTCCTGCAGGTCAGGGTGTCCCTCCTGGGAGGCAGGGTGTCCCGCAGGTCAGGGTGTCCCACACCTTGCAGATGGGGGGAGATGTTTTTTATCTCCTTTCTGCTGTTAAGAGCAGCAGGAGCCATGTGCCAGCTCCTTTGGAGGGTGTTGGGACTGGCTGTCGTGGCTGGTGCTTGTGCTGCTCGGAGTGCTCTGAGCAGCTGGTCTGCTCCAGCATCCTGCTGAAGTGCAGAACGCCCTGTGCATCTTCCTCCTCCTCGGCTGCTGTGCTCTCAGGCGTGGGTGGCAGCCCTGGGGACATGGGCACAGGCTGAGCTGCCACCAGAGGGGAGTGTTGGTTTCCACTCCACGGAGTGCAGAAGGCTGTTGGGGTGGGTGTTGTGGCACCTGGGGACAGGGTTTAATGGTCCTCAGCAGTGCTGGGGACTCGATGGTCTCAGAGGGCTTTTCCAGCCAAAATGATTCCATGTGAGGGCAAGAGCTGGGGCAAAGACGCCTTTGGGAGGGGAAACTCAGGGGATGGGGAGGCTCAGAGGTACCCTCCTATGTCTCAGAAAATCTGCGTGTGCCCAGGGTGCTGTGTCCAAGTGAATAAAAGGTTGTGTTTCATTTTCTCTAGGTTTTGAAAAGGAGATCTGCAAGCAGTTGGAAAAGGATGGGCCTGGCATCTTCCCTGTGAGTGCCTCTCGCCTTTTCCTTTCTGAAATGAGTTTCTTTGGGAGGTAAAATTCTTGACAAGCCCACGCAGGGACTTGATAAAAATAGCGGAGATTTCCCAGCAGGCCTGGAGGAGCCTGGCAGAGACTGATCCCTCCTGGGTGGGNCAGGGCTGCACTGGAAAGTGGCTGAAGGACAGGGAGAGGGCAGAGGGGACCACGGGGAGGGGACGAGCTGCTGGGCACGGGTTGTGTCTCACGTGGGGTGGCCGGGGCTGGCTCTGATGGCCCGTGAGTGCTGGTGCCTTCTGCAGGGGATCCTTGGCCGCTGCCCTCGGGAAGGCAGCTGACAGCAGAGATGGGGGAGAGTAAAAAAGCCCTGGCTCTGCAGCCACAGTGCCCCTGGCACCCCAGCAGCAGCACCCCTGTGCTGGGGCACCCCTGACACGCCCCGAGGAGCCCCAAGAGCTCTCTGCAGCGGGGGGCACCCCGTGCCAGCTTAGCAGCCCCTGGCCAAAGCTGCTTGAGCTGACAAGCAGATGACAGTGAGATTAGCAACATCAGCAGAACCAACTTCTCTGAGACAGGTTGGACTGTGCTGAGCCCCACAAGGACATGAGACAAAGTGAACCTTTTGTTTGGTGCCTGGGCAGGCTCTGGTCCTGCAGCAGGCTGGTGTCGCCCCAAAGGTACCTGCAGGTGCTCAGGTGTGCAGCTGCTTTCAGGAAATACTGTGGGAGGCTGCTGCTAAACCACACTGGGCTGAACCTCCTCAGTGCCGAGGAATCCAGCCCCAAACCTGCCCCAGGGGCAGCTCCCACCACTGGCCGTGGCCACAGCAGAGCTGAGAGAGCCGTGCAGGGCTCGGGGAGCTTGAACTGAGCAGCAGCTGAAGCGCTGGGGTGGAGTGCGGGGGAGAAGTGCTCCAGTGCTCTCGTTTCCAAAACGTGAGGAGCAGGCTGCCTCCTTCCTCCGAGCGCTTCTCTATTTATGGCCTGGCAGCCCGTTCCCAAGGAGATGCTGCGCGGCTGTCACTCGGCTGGGTGATGAAAGCAGGAACAGGCGGTGGTGTCAGCCTGGCTTGGAGGAATGTTTCTGGAGGCCTGTCAGGCTGCAGGACCCCCCAGAGGAAGGGGTAGGGTCAAAATCCAGTCAGGAATCAGCACCTGGGCCGCGGGGCTGAGCCTTCCCCACAGTTTGGTCTCTGTGATAAAATAGGGAGAACACTCCAAACAGGGGATGTGGGTGAAAAGAAACCCCCCACAACATCCCAGCTGGGTAATTCCCCCAGGACAATCCCGGGCTGTGCTCCATGGACAAGTGCCCCAGCGTGAGCAGGAGTGAGAGTCCCCTGGCTGGCATCTGCCTCAGCGAGTCCGAGAAGGCGGCCGTGCTCACGCTCATCAGAGAGGAGGTAACGGCCGGGTCCCTGTCCCCTGGGGCTGGACCTCTCTGGACCTCTCCAGGGGGGAGCAGGGGCAGCTCTGCTCTGCCTGGGAGGGGAATCTGATCCCCTGTGTGGGACAGAGAGGGGAAACCCCTCAGAGCACATCCCAAGGGTCCCGTGTCTGCTGCAACCCAGATAATCACCAAGGAGATCGAGGCCAACGAGTGGAAGAAGAAATACGAGGAGAGCCGGCAGGAAGTGCTGGAGATGAGGTAGGAGCTGTGCCCTTGCCCGGCTCCTGGCCAAAGGAGGCTGAGCGGGGTGTGAGGGGCTGACACGGGTCAGCCTCACCAGGGTGGGGGGTCTCGGGAGAGATGTCCCCTTAGTGCTGGTGCTGTGTGGAGCCTGCTCGTTCCTTTGCTGCAGAAATAAAACCCCATTAGCTGTGCCAGCCCAGTGGCAGGGGCGGGTCTCAGTCTGGAGCAGCGCTGATGGGTGTTGCAGCCCCAACATCTGGGTTGCAGCCCCAACATCTAGGCCCTGTGACCATGCTGCTGCAGGGCTGTGATGGTGGTGGGGCATGGGCCAGCAGGGCCTCTTCGGGGGCAGATTGTTGTCAGCACAGCTGGAGGTGCATGTCCCCAAAATCAGCAGCCTCTCACCTGTTTTTTTTCTCTTCCTTCTAGGAAAATCGTGGCTGAGTACGAAAAGACCATTGCCCAGATGATAGGTGAGGTGCTGTCACCTGGCCAGGTGTGTGGGACAGGGAGCTGGCTGCCACAGCCATCCCCACTCATCACTGTGTCCTTGTTGTCTGTTCTCCATCCCAGAGGATGAGCAGAGGACAAACATGACATCTCAGAAGAACCTGCAGCAGCTCACGATGGAGAAGGACCAGGCTCTGGCAGACCTGAACTCGGTGGAGAGGTCTCTGTCAGATCTGTTCAGGAGATACGAAAACCTGAAGGGCGTCCTGGAAGGATTTAAGAAGGTCCTTACCTTGGTTTGCCCTTTCTCCCTGCAGCTCTGGTCCCTGGACACAGGGTTCCTGAGCAGCCACACTCCGTGTTTCTGTGCTGCTGAGCTGGATACGGGGCTCCAGCATAAAGCAGAAGTTGGTTTTATTTAGAACATTTTTTTTTACACTCAGAACAGTATCTATCATCCCATCAGAGCAATGACTTTGTGCCCAGTCCCAATGCAGATGGATGTACTTTCTTTTCCAGAATGAAGAAGCTCTGAAGAAATGTGCTCAAGATTATCTAACCCGCGTCAAGCAGGAAGAGCAGCGGTATCAGGCCCTGAAAGTCCACGCAGAAGAAAAATTGGACAAGTAAGGTCATGCATGAGATTGCTGGGTGCTTCAAGACCTTGTAGGGAAGCGGCTCCATTTGCTTTCCAGAGGCTGAAAGGCAGGAGCTGAATGATGTGAAAAGCTGCATTTTACAACCTCGGGCTCAACTGTCTCTAAGTCAGGCAGAGCAAATCCCTGAGCGCATTCTCTGATCTCTGCTTATTTACTTTTTAATGGAGAATCTGAGGTCTATTTATGGTCACTTACCAAGTTCCCATCTTTCAGAGGGATTGTGTTTGTGGTACGTGAAGGGGCTGCGCAGCCCTGGGGCTCAGCTGATGAGCAGGAGCTCACCAGCACGTGTAACCCCGAGTGAAGTGGGTGGTGAACTGGTTTAGCTTCGTTCTGAAAGAGCAGGGTTTCCTACAGGGGCTTGGAGGAGCTGAATTAACCCAGTTTCACCCAGTTTCCACATGGGCAAACCACCTCTGTTGTATCCAGGGGAGCAGGGCCGGGCTCTGCAGTTGCTGCACAGGCTCAGGCCGTGCCGTGGTGCTCCTGCCTGCCCCCAGCGCTGCCCAGCTGCCCTCTGTCCCTCCCCACAGAGCCAACGAGGAGATCGCCCAGGTGCGCACGAAGGCCAAGGCGGAGAGCGCGGCGCTGCACGCCGGGCTGCGCAAGGAGCAGATGAAGGTGGAGTCCCTGGAGAGAACCCTGCAGCAGAAGGTAACACACCTGCCCTGAGCATCCTGTCCATGCTGGAGGTGTGCTCCAGATTTTTGGTCAGAAGGCGTTTTGTGGGTTTGGTTTTTGGGGTATTTTTTAGTTTGCTTGGGGTTTTTTTTGTGTTTTGTGGGGTTGGTTTGGATTTTTTTGGCAGAATGGGCATTGCAGGCTCTGCCTGCTTGCAGAGGTGTGGGCTGGGGCTGGGTTGCTGCTGATCTCTGCAGCTCTGGGGTCTGACTGGGATGAGGAGGGGTGAGCCCAGGGGCCCACACAGTGCCTGGGTGCACAGAGGAGCTGTTGCAGGGGCAGGTGTAGGAGCTCGCTGCCCCTTCCCACACAGGCTTGATGGCAGATGGGCCCAGGTTTTATCCCCCACCTGTACCACCATGGGGGTCCCCAAGGTCTGCTTTTCTTCCAGAACCAGGAGATTGAGGAGCTGACCAAGATCTGCGACGAGCTGATAGCGAAACTGGGAAAGTCAGACTGAGCCTCAGCACCCCTCGCCAGCACTCTGCACTTGGCCGCTTCTCTCGTGACGTTGAGCACCTTGCCTTACCCCCGGCTCCCCCAGAACAGCTCACGTGTCCAGCTGCCCCGCTTGGCTGCCGGACCTGTGGCTCCTGAGCAGAGCCGCTCCCCTCACTCTCCCTGTCTGCTTCCCACAGCCCCGGGGCTGGGATCCCTGCAGCCAGGCTGGGAATCCCGTGGTCAGCCTGGGCCCGTGTGTCCCTCCCAGGACCTGCCGCACTGTCCGTCTGCACCAATGCCACCTCTCAGGTGGGAGGTGACACCCTGGGCTCTGTCCCCCTCAGTTGGGCTGGGTCTGTTTGTGTCCCCACCACACTCTCTGTCACTTTTTGTCCTCACGTGCTCAGCGGAACAGTTCCAGCCACGTGGTGGCTCCTGCCCTGGGATGTGGGTGATGCCAGGGGTGGACCTTCTGGCTCTTGCACTGGGGAAGGGGACCTGGCACGTGTCTGGCTGGTCTCTGGTTCGTGGGTGAAGCACAGCACAGATCTCCCTGTCCCTGGCTGTGCCAGCCTCAGAGGAAGGGAGCTGACATCTCTGCATTTGTGCACTTTATGAGCATTTATGGGCGCTTGGGCTCTCTGCTCACTCCTTTCAGTCAGGCACGGTGCTGACACAAGGCACGACTTGTTCCCCCCAGAGCACTGAAACAGTCACATAACCTGTAGTAACTTCAGTCCTCTCAAGGGAGAGTCCGGGTGAGGGGAGGCTGCTGCACCAAGAGGTGCTTGAGAAAGGGGGGTTGTTGGTTCTGGAGAGCTGGGAATGCCCATCCATCCTCCCCATGGCCTCCCTGCCTGCGGCCCTGACCCCTCCAGGCTGGGGAACCTGGTGTTGAACATGTGCAAAGCCCTTGCTGATGACTCCCTGTGCCATGGCCAGGTCAGGGCCCCATTTCAGAGGCTGCAGGAGGAAGGAAGTGAACCCTGAGCTGCCTTGTGGCTGCTGCAGTAGCTGCAGTGGTGGAGGATTCTCTGCCTTGAACAGATAGTCCTGAAGTGTGAAACAAGGGAAATATTTGCAGTTTGGACTGTTTCCTGCCCAGCCTGTCGAACACTTTCACAAACCTTTTTGCTGCTACCTTTTTGTAACAGAATTGAGCTCTTTTCCTTCTATTTTCTAATTCCCTGTGTTGAGCATGCAGAGCAAACACCTGTTTAAGCCAGAGCCATGCACTTGATTATATTTTATTAGTTATATAATGTATAGAGAGAGTTTATTCTACACTTAAGCAAAGGTGTCAGCAGCCTGCCCCAGCTCACAGCTTCCCAGCCCAAGCCCCTAGTTATCCCAGTGACGGACTGGTCACGGAAGCCAGTGGCTGACACCACTCAAAGCAGTGCACCTGTTGCTTGTGCTGGATATTCACCCTTTGCACAGTTGACAGAAAGGAAAAACCTTTTTTCCCCTCTCTTTTCAACCCCTTTGACCTCCCCACATGTCCCCCTCCTGGGCTGGTGAAAAAGCTTCAATCATATGATGGACAAGGACTGTTTCTGTTCCCCTTTGGGAGTCTGTGCAGGTAAAGAAAACCCATGAGACCCAGAGATTTCTTGGGCAGTTGGCTTTTTCTCTTGAGGAACCGGAGTGCAGCATTGCACAACCTCTCAGAGCTGGTGGAAGGCTGGTTCAGGGCTGGTTTCTGGTTTGGGCACTGGTGCACTTCACAAGGTGCCCGTGTGAGGCAGCTCCCAGATGGGGACTGTGGCAGCTCTCAGCCTTCTGCTTTGCTCAGGGCCGTGATGCTCGGGTGCTGTCTTGGCTCCAGATGTGTCAGTCTGAGGTCAGTCTCTCCTCAGGACGTTGCTCTGGCCCTTGGAGCTGATGGATAATTGCAGAAGTTTAGGTTTCACCACTCGGCACTTCCCCAGACCCCCGACCTGCGCACAGCACAGTCACTGCTGCAGCTTTCCCCTCCGGGCTGTCTGCAGAGCACGGCTCCACTGTGATAACCCACGGGGCAGAATCCTCTACCCTCCTGTCCCTGCTCCCCAGTGCCACCTGGTCCTTCCGTGCTGCCTCCCTCCCCCGGTGCCGTCACCTTCCTGTGCCTGCCCGCGTGCACCCGGTCTGGGCAAAGAAGATTCCTACGGAATGATTTATTAACTATGATATGGTTATAGTTACATATCTATAAATACATATAATGGGTATAGTTATATGAAATAGAAGGTGTGTGTTTGCAAACGGGCAGGATGGTTGCACCTGGTGTGCCATGCTCTGACGTGCCGAGGTGACGGTGTCCCTGTGACCAGCGCAGGGAACGGCAGGTCCCTGTGCATGGTGTCACAGCCTGGGTGTGTTTGTTGTCTGTTCCTTGCAGTAGACTTTAAATGCCCCTTCCTGGCAGCGTTGGGCCCTGCCTGTGCTGCTGTTGCTGTTTGCAGTGTGTGTTTGCAGCAGATTTGTCTGTAACCAAGTGCCAACCAGTAACCCCCAACTACTGATCTCTTCCCCGTCCCTCCAGTGTGACCTCCCCCACGCAGGAACTTCCTCTGCATTGACTCCTACCCCTCGGCTTCCAGCCATGTGTGTAACTGCCATCGCCATCGGTTTTATATGTACGATAATTTCCCTTTTATATGTCAGGTAAATATTTGTAAGAGTTATACTCACACAAATGAGATTATAATTATAATGATTACTAATATATTTTTTCCATGTTACATTGCCTGAGTAAAAACTGTGTTTATCACTCTTGAAAGCTTTCTTGGTGTTTGTGAAGTTGGTGAAGAGTTTCTGGAGGTGTTGGCTTTACCTTCCAGAATGGGCTGTGTCCTGCCTTGTCTTTGTTACTGCGCTTTACATGGGAGTTGGTTTCAAATAATCACAGTTATCATCTGCTCCTGAAATCTGCATTCCTGC
Organism: Pachycephala philippinensis; assembly: GCA_013397055.1. Taxonomy (NCBI): domain Eukaryota; kingdom Metazoa; phylum Chordata; class Aves; order Passeriformes; genus Pachycephala; species Pachycephala philippinensis. Next base: position 19,229 of record VWZT01005966.1, on the reverse strand, counting down.
CCTCTGAAATTCAGACCTGGGATGACTTTTCTGGCACCCTGACTGCCACCATTCCCACCACACTGTGATGGTGCTGAGCTGTGGCGGTGAGCTCAGACAGCAGGAAGAGCTGAGGCAGCAGCGGGACATCAGGCAGGAGAATCCTTGGCCTAATCCCTACCCTGACGACCCTCCGTGGCCTTGGATAAATCCTTCTGGAAGGATGGAGCCCTGGGGGCTGGGGAGTGCAGGAATGGTTCCACTGGGCTGCCAGCCCTGTAGGGGTTTTCAGTTGTTGTCTTGCACTTCTCTTTTGGTGAGTCGGAAACTCACGAGGGGTTTTCCCCAGTTTGGCTGCTACTCATAACAAGAAAGGGGCTGTTCTCTGGAGGAGCAGGTGAGCTTGATCAAGACCTTTGAAAGCCATCACAGGGTTCCGTGTCCAGGGATGGTTTCCAAAGCAGGCACCAGCAGGATATGGAGCAGAGCCCAGCCCTGTCCATGGGCACCAGCGTGGCTCTGCCCTGCTCCCATTCCCCAGCCCGGCCCATGTCCTTGGGGAGCTGTGTCCTGCCCCCCCAGCTAAGATGGCATTATCCAGGGGCTGCAGCGAGGTGTTATCCCAGCCCCGATGCAATCACCCAAGCAGATTAGCTGTAAGACCTCGAGACAAAACAGCAGCTACGGACCCCACGCTGCACACTGCTGAGAATGCCTGCCCTGAAGACCCTACTGGCCCTGGCCATCGTCACGTCCCTGGCTGGAGAAAGTAAGTGTTCCTTGGCTCCAGGCAGCACAAGGTCGGGAAAATCGCTGTAGCTGCTCCTGCACTTGCTGCTGCCCCCTCCCTGGCACCTGCCTGCGGGCTGGCACGAACCCACCGCACCCCTGCCCCTTGCTGCTCCCACCCCTGCAGGAAAATGATGTTTTGGGGGGGAGGGTGGCTTTCTCCTCTGAGTACCACCCAGAGAAGCCCCCTGTCCCTTGCCTCTCTGCCACTGGCGCAAAGCCCAGGCACGCGGTGCCCAGCAGAGACCACAGAGCCTCTGGTCTCCAGCTCCGACAGAGGCTCCCGAGCCAGAACCCTGCAGCCTCTCTTGGCTAGAGCTGTGTTTCCCTGCTAAAACTTGGTTCCTCCAAGGCATAATCACAAAAAGCCATTGTAAAAGGCAGGAGGGTGTTTGCACTGCTGAGACCGATGCCATGGAGTAGGGGCAGCTCCGGACAGCTCCAGAATCTTTGGACCAAGGCACGATGAACGCGATTGTGTTTTTAGCTCAGGGCGGATGAAAGGCTGTCCCACGCTGTGAAGAACAGCAAAGGAGACACAACACAACCCAGCAGCAGAAGCCGAGTCATTGTGGGTTAATGGCAGGCGCTTACTGGCGTCTGACCCCATGAAATCCCAATTTTCCCCGTTCATGGGTTTTCTCTCCCTGAGATGAAGGTGGAAGCTCTGGGCAGGAGCCGGCCCCGCTGCCACGAGAGGGCTCTGCTCCGTCAGCAAAGCAGAGACGAGTTCCTCTTCCAGCGCCAGCGGTAGTTTATCCATCCCCATCAAAATCAAGGATTCATCATTTCAGGCAGGAGCAGCATCTTCAGGGTTGGGTTTTTCTGGGGTGTGTGTATGCTTTGAGGGGTCGCACAGCTCTTGCACCACTATCGGCTCTGACGCACAGGAGAGAGGGGCTGGCTGCTGTTTAACCTACCTGTGACCTCCTTTAAGGACGATCTGGAGATGGCTCGTCCCTCCCGACTCACATCTGCCTGGCACTTTACTGCCTGTCACCGTGCTTGTCCCCAGGCAGCACCCTTGGGCTGAGCTCCTGAGTACAGTGCACTTTGTGGGAGCTGCTCCCAGAGGCTGGATGAATTCTCCCTTCTCTCCCCGCCAAATACTTATTAAAATGAAATCTGGCACAAGAAGACAAAGGTCTAAGATGATTTTTTAAATATTATGTCTTCCTGTTTTTACTGTAAAATGAATTTCAGGACTCTCAGGAAGTGTTTTCAGGGCAAGGACTCGGCAGAGCTCACCTGCCCAGCTTAGCTCTCATCATTTTAAGTCACACTTGGAAGAGTTTTGCATTAATTTTGTGGACAGGTGAGGCTCCATCCTGCATCCTGCTGCATGCCGTGGCAGTGCCTTCTCCTGGCTCGACTCTGGTGCCAACCCTCACCTGTGACTCCCTGTCCCTGGGCTGGGGGTCACCAGTGTCCGTGGAGACCCACAGACCCTGGCAGGGCAGTGGGGGCTCTGGGACGGTGCTTCGCTGCCACTCTCATTCCTCCTCCTCATCCTCACCCAGGTAAAGCACTGAAATGCCACAAATGTGTCGCATCCAACGAGAACGACTGCAACCAGCAGGGATCCCACAGCTGCCCCCAGTACGCTGATGCCTGCTCCACCATCACCGCACCCAGTAAGTCCCTCGGCTGGAGGGCCGGGGTGCGGGGCGGGACTGGGGGGTTCCGGGGGGAAGGGGGTGGGACCGTAAGGTCTTGGAGGGGACCAGAGGGGCTGGGGTCCGGAGGGCGAGGAGAAGCAGGGGACCTGCCGAGGCGGAGCAGGAGGGGGCTTCCTCTTGCGGGCAGGAGAGGGGTCCTTTTATTCCGCACCCGCACCGCAACGTGCTGGGAACTCGGGTGTTCTTTCTCCTCTCCCAGTGAAACCCCCGGCTCCCGGGAGTGCCTGACCCCCGTGTCTCGTTGCTTTTCCTTGCAGACAGCGTCATCAAGTCCTGCTCCTACAAGTCCTTCTGTGACCAGGCGCGCCGCGGCGGCTCCGGCGGGGCCACCGTGCGATGCTGCTTCAGCGACGACTGCAACGGGCCGGCGCGGGGCTCCCGGAACGGCGTGGGGGTCACCCCGCTGCCGCTGCCCAGCCTGCTGGCCGCCGCGCTGGCCGGGACGCTGCTGCTGGGCTGGCTCTGAGGGGTCCGGCGGGGCCGCTGCGCGCTGCTGTAGCCTAGGGANNNGGGACGCGGGCGGGGGGTGCTCGCGGGGGGAGGCGTCCCATCGCCGCCAGTCCAATAAACGCTGCCACTGGGAACCGCGTTCGCAGCCTCTCATTGACAGGGAAACCAAAGCCGCGAGAGAACGGGCCGAATCGAACCGGTTTGGCTTCTGGTGCCAGCCCGGAGGGCTCTGCCAGGCAGAGCCCGCGATCCCAGCGCAGATTCCCCCCTCCCCGTTGGTCCAACAGAGACGCTTTTGGGCTGCTTTCTGCAACTCGGGTCTCGGCTGTGCAGAGCGGTTTCTGTGGCTGTGAAGACACCGGGGAGATGTGAGGATGCTCTGTGGTCTGGGGCTGCAGGTGGTCCCAAAGCTCTGCTAGAAAGACCCCCAGGAGTGCTCGGTGAGGCTTGGTTTTGTGAGGGAGAATGGTAAAAGTGAGTGAAGAGAGTGAGGAGAACAGAAACGGGAATGATGAAGGGAGTGAAGGATGGCTGGGACCACGAGGATCTGACCGCAAGGACTATAAATGCAGGGCGAGCAGCAACAGCAGCCGTCTGCTGGAGTCTGCCCCGTCAGCACACGAGGAAAAGGGGAACAGGTACTGAAACTGAAAAAAGCGAGTTTGAACAGAAGAAAAGAAGTAATTCAGCACGTGCAGATCCAGCCGTGGAACTCACAGCTGGAGGATGCTGCTGGAACAGAGACCTCGGTGAGTGCTGGAGGGTGAGAGGGTCAGAAGTCCTGCAGAACATGGATATAGTCTTGTGAAGGTTAACATATGCCTAGAGGGTCGCTGGGCTGCTGCCACTGGAGGGGAGCATCTGGAAAGCAGATTGTTCCCTGTCTGCTGTGGATCCTGCTCCTTCCCCGGGGCACACAAAGGGTGTTCTCCTGCGGGGGGCTCTGGCTGCTGGTGGAACCTCCAGAGGCCCTGGGGCAGAGACGTGCCCTGCCCCGGGACTTCCCTCACAACCCTTTATCTGCTAATGGGGTGTCTCAGTGAGTTCCAGGGGCTGCTTGTACCCCCAGACAGAACTAGGAGAACTGCCAGGCTCTCCGAATGAAGGGCGAGCAGCGGGGTGACTCGCTGCCGTGTGACCGCGCACAGAACTCGGCGCTGCCCCAGGCTCCGGCGGGTCACAAGGTCTGCAGGAGATGCCTCGGTATAAAAATACTCCGTGGAACAGTTTAGTCTTTGCAATGGGAGGGATGGGGAGAGGGGGAGGCAGCGGTGCCGGGGCAGGGCCCGAGACATCCAGGATGCCGGGAGCAGGCAGCCAGCAGTGGGAAGGAGCGGGCTCGCGTGGGACGGACAGGGCTTGCGGGTGTCCGTGAGCCAGGCTCCTGCGCACCCTCGGCGGCGGCGGCGGCAGCACCAGGATCGGTTTCACCCGCGCCAGGAGAAAGTGCTTCGGGGCCAGCTGGAGTTTCGGAGAGAAAGTGGGGGCTTCCCCTGGGCGGCACGGGGGGGCAGCGGGTGTTTCCTGCTCCCCAAATCCATCCTGAGCTCACTCCAGCAGCAACTTTCCCAAGAGATGCTCCTGCAGGAACCGCGACCCGAACCGGGCGGCTCATCTCCATCAGTGCCAGCCTCAAGCACACCCTGAGCGGTTTTGTGTCGGGTCTGGGGGGATTCTCCGGGAGGGCCCCGAGCCTGGGACTGGGCGGCCCTGGGGGACGCAGAGGACCCGCGATAGTCTGGGACAGGCACCGGCCCCGGGCTGGACCCCAGCCCTCCCGGCAGCTCAGCCCCGCGGCGGCGGCCCGGGGCCGCGGCAGGTGCGCGGAAGCGACACGGACGGACGGCGATGGACGGAGGGATGGACATCAACCCCCCGCCCCGCGGAGCCGCCCCGCGCCCCGCACTCACATCCGGGGCCGGGTTTGCTAATGACAGACGTAATTAACCCGGAAAGAAGCGACGGCGGAGCCAGGGGCACACCCCCTCCGCCGCCCGTCCGTCCTCCTCCCACCGCCGCCNCCGCCCGCTCCGCCGGCCATGCGCGGGGCGCGCAGCCCAGAGACACCGCAGGGTGAGTGCCGTGCGCGGGGGACACGCGTGTCCTGTGGGCAGCGCTCGCTCTCGGGCGCTTCTCGAGGGACCCCGCGGGGCGGGCTGGGAGCCCTCGCTGTCCCGTCCCCATCCTCCCTCCGGCCCCTTCCCCCGATCCCCCGGGCTTCGGCGTCGGAGCGGCTGGAGGCGTCCGTGCCCGCAAGGCTCCGGGAGCCGATGGGGAGGCGGCCCCAGAGCTGGTCCCCCTGTCCCTGGCGGAGACTCGGGTCCCTGCAGC
>VWZT01005966.1:0-13985 GCA_013397055.1 Pachycephala philippinensis | reverse complement strand
CGCGGGCGGGGGTGGAGCCCTCACGGTGCGAGCGGCTTCTGCTCGACGGTTCCGGCAGCGAAGGGGCGGGACAGGGGAGCGGGAGGCAGCGAGGGGGGCTCCGCCGGGAGCGGAGGGGTCCCCGTGGGAGCTCGGGAAGTGCTGCAGAAACCATCCTCGCCGAAAGTCTGTGGGGTTGGGGGCAAGCGTGTTGGGGGCAAGGGATTTGCAGCTATTCTGTGTGTTCTCCGACTCTCTGTGGCCAGATGAGGAGCTGTATCCAGCCTCCTCCCAACAGGTTGATAGTTTCATTAAGGCAAATAGAATTAGAAGGAGCGAGTTGCTGGGCGCTGCCTATCCCGTCTGTCTCGTGGGTCGGACGCAGCGTGAGCTCTGCGAGCTCCTCTGCAAGTGCAGGTAAGAGGAAGTGGTGCTGCAGCCGCTGCGGCTCGGCTGCGGGGGGCACTGGGCATCGCAGGTCGCAGCCCTCCCGGAACGGGGCCCATCTTGCACCCCAGCACCCACCAGGGCAGCTCGGGCAGACAGGTGTGAGAGAGGAGGAGGATGCTGTGGCTGCCCGCAGGTGCGATGGGTGCTGTGGGGCGAGGTGCCGAGGAGATGCCTCCTGGCAGCACGGCTGAGATGCTCCAAATGTCGGGTCTCCCATTGCCTCGGGAGTTTCTGCTGTGGAGTGTTCCTGGGTTGCTCCTGTGGCTGTAGCTCTGCCGGGACAGAGCAGGGCACGGGCGGCTGTGACGGTGCAGTGGCATCCTGAGGTGCTTCCTGGAAAGTCTGGCTCTGTGGCTGCACACGAGGCCTCTGAGCCACCCCTGGCCGCAGAGGGGACTTGGGTGCTGCGTGGACGGTGCCCTGCACCTCCTGCCTCTCCCTGGGAAGCACTTCCCTTTATCTCAGGAGGCAGGCAAGGGGATGGTTTTGCTGTAAATCTTCTTCTGTAGCCCAATTGCTTGCCATGCCATGCACCAAGTCAGGAAAGGGGTGTCTTTTTTGATGGGATAATATGACTGAAAAAGTTGGCAAGTCAGCTGCTTCAGAGGTAGGAAAGAGTCCTGGACGTCTTTGATATGCTTCACTAGAAAATTGAGCATTTTCTGGCCCTCCTGGATTTCCTGAGCAGGGTGGCCCACATGTTGGCACAGCTGGAGATGCTGCTTTTATCCTCTTGGCAAAGAGCAGTTCTTGGTGGCTCCAAAGAGACGGACCATTTGTATCCTGTGAGGGGACAGGAACCCGGCTGACTTGGTGCAGAGTGTGGGGCAATCCCAATCTCCTCTGCCCAGAGGTTTGTGCATATCCAAGTGCAGCCTGAGGTCAGTGTGCGCAGAAGGGCTGAGCTGGTTTGTGGTCTCCCAGATGAGCCCAGGGTGATGGAGGATGGTGGCGGTGGGACATAGGGAGTCCCAAGAGGTGTCCCATGGGGCTGGGGACTCATCTCTGTGCTGCCTGTGGCACACTCTGCTTCTTCCTCATCCATCTCCTAAGCAGAGATCTCCAAACTTTTGTTATCAGCAGAAGGAAGAGTTTATGAGGTTTGGTCTGAACGTGTTGATGTGGTTGAAGGTACCTAGGGATTGGCTTTCCATGTGCTTCCCCACCACAAAAATAACCCCACAGAAAAGCAGTGAGACTTGAAGTGGCCACAGAAACCCTTGTGCCGGGACGCCACTGTTGGTCTAAAACAACCTCTTGCCCTGCAGCAGCACGGTTCCCCATGAGCCAAGCCCCGATACCCATCTCTGAAATGTTGGTGATAAACTGAGATCCTGACAGCAGGTTGACTGGTTTTCTGCCTCCTCTACCTTTGCAGCTGCACCCCAGCTCTTGCACAACCCTCGCCTCCCCGGGCCCCACTCCACTGCAGCTCAAAAATAGTATTTCCTCCTTTTCTGCATGAGATCTTTTATTTGTGTAGCTCTGCTTCTGGCACCTGCGTGATCACCACTCTCCTGCCAGACAAACCACACTGGGTTCACTCACATCCTTTGGGTAACGGCTGCTCCCATCCCTGCCCTGTGCCGTGGGGAGAGGGCTCTGCCCGGGCGGGGGGACATGTCCTGCCCACCTGTGCCTCTGGGCACTGTTTCTGCTCCCCACACAGGGCTGGAAGTGACAACAGCGTTCCCACTGCAGCCGAGGGGCCTTGAAGGAGACTCCTGGGTGGGGGGCAGTGTTGGGGAGGGTCCATGCCCATGGCAGACCCGGGGACACAGCGTGGCCCTGCTGTGATGGGTCATTGTTTTCCCTGCTGACTCGACATCCTGGCTGGACAGATTTTCTGCTGGAGTTGCAGATTGTTCCCCACGTGTTTCTGGTGTGCTCAGGCTCTCTCTAGCGCGCTGCTTTGGGATTATTTTTCGCCACGGTTCTCAGGGATCTGGTGTCTCATGTCAGATCCTTTGTGGCTACTTTGTCCTCTCTTGTGGGGTTTGGTGGCTCTTGGGGCTGGGAGTGATGGGTTGGTAAGTTGTCACTTCCAGCTCTGTCTGGAGGGCTCGGATGTGGCCGAGTGACTGCGCTGATATCCCGGCACACCCGGCTGGGCTGGGTTGGGGTGGCTGTGGATATGGGAGCAGCTCCCTGGGGAGCTGGGCTGTGTTAGCAGACCACCCACCTCCCCCTGCCTGCCCCCACTCTGCAGGGTGATGCCAGAAGGAGCCCGGCATGCCGTACCTGGATCGACAGAACCGTATCTGCGGGTTCCTGGACATTGAAGAAAATGAGACCTGTGGCAAGTTTCTGCGGAGGTATTTCATCCTGGACACCCAGGCCAACCACCTCCTGTGGTACATGGACAATCCTCAGGTAGGCACATGTGCTGGGCATGTCCATGAAGTGGTCAGTGGGTCTGTAGGCACATCTCCTCTGGGTCCCCACAGGTCGTTGTTTGCTGTGTCAGTGTCCTGTGGCTGAGCGTGGCCATGACCAGGCTCCAGCCCTTCTGTGACCTCTGTGGTTTCCAGGACTGTCCCGAGGAGCACAGCAGGGCTGGTCCCACTGCTGAGGGGTCTGAGCTGAACCAGGTGCAGGAAAGGGAAGTGGCTGAGGATGGCAGCTGCTGCCTGACCCCAAGGGCACAAACGACAGCCTGGATTGTCCCTGCCACCTTCTCCCTGTCATTTACCTCCCACTGCTCTTTCTGTGTGTTGCAGAACCTGGCCATTGGAGCAGGCGCTGTCGGATCTCTGCAGCTGACCTACATCTCCAAGGTAATGTTGGGGTGGGGCGGAGGGAGGGTGAATGCTCCCTGTTTTCCCCTTATCCTTGTGGCATTCCTGGGAGAGGCAATGGCTTGCCCTGGAAGCATCTGAGGTCAGGTCCTGGTCCTGCCTGAGCTCGTGACCATCTCCCTGGGATGGAGCCCGAGTGGGGCTGTGGGAAGCAGGGAGGGACCCCACAGCACTGGGATCCTGGTGCCGAGACCGTGTTCACCTTCACCCGTGGACTGGCGCGGGATGGGGTGCAAGGTCGGGTTGCAGGAGGAAGAGGAACTGCTCTGCTGTGAGGAAGGACATGGGGTGGCCAGGACTGAGGGGGAACAGGAGCGTGGTGTCCGTGTGAGCTGGGCACAGAGCTGGCAGTCGGCTGAGCAGCGCTTCAGGAGCTGACCCTGTTCTCAGAGGGCAGTGCCCTGAAGGATGAGACCTTCTGGAAGCTCACTTTTGTGTGTCTTAAGGGTGTTATCCGGTCTCCATGGGAGGGCAGGATCAGTGCAATAAGCAACAACTGTTGCAGGGCCAGGGACTGAGACAGTGGAGCTGTGGCTGTGTGCGGAGAGTGGAGCTGCCACCATCCTGCTCCTGCAAGTGGCCCCTGAGCTGCTGTGGGGGAGTGGGGGGCTTGTGGCTGCCACGCCAGGCTCAGCTCAGCTTTATCCTGGAGCTGGATATAGAATTGGACAGATCTTTCTGTTCCTGCTGAATCATGATTTATAAATTAAGCGCAGATGAAGCAATGCTAGGAGGCTGAGCCTTCCCCATTTTGGAAAGAGCCTCACAAATTATATAGGTTTTAGTTTAAATGAAAATTGCTGCAGGACAGCATTTGGTCACAAACTGCGGGGTTGGGTTCTGTCAGTGGTTGGAACTACCAACAGTAAATATACCAGAAAAATGGAGGTTTGCTTGAGAAAACATATTTAAAGCATTATGGACTGGCTTTGAAGGGGGAGGACTGTCAGAATAAATACTGCATGAATGCTGTTTGTGGAGCCCCAAGGAATATTATTCTTATATAAATGATTCCTACTCTTCAGGGAAAAACCACTGCTTTTTTCCCTCAATTTTCTTAATTGCTGATGAGAGTGACCGTGTTAATCCAGAAGAACTGATGTTTTCAGGTCCTTTGAAAGCTTTCTGTCCTCTGCTGTGCAGCTCAGCCAGTGCCTGAGGGGATGCAGGGGATGGAAGTCCTGGCTCCATGCTGACCTTCCCCAGGGACCCGGCACCCTCTGCTGCATGCAGTTGGTGTTGCTCTGGCACGGGCCAGTTCCCGTCAGCTGGCACAGCTGTGCTGTAGCTCAGGTTGTCCTCACAGGCGTGGGGTCCTGCTCAGGGGTCCTGGCTGGGGGGACTGAGCCCAGGCAGGGAGCAGGGTGGAAACCCCCAGCTCTTGTGCCCACCATTAGCATGTGCTGTTATCTCTAATTTCTTCTCCGATTTGCTCTGTCACAGGTTAGCATTGCCACCCCAAAACAGAAGCCTAAAACTCCGTTCTGCTTTGGTGAGTGAGTGGGATCCTGGTGGGCTCTGTGGGGGGACTCCCTGCCATGGGAGACTGCAGTGTGGGCGCCTGTCCCATGAATCCTTCCAGCTGCTGACAGCTCTCCTTGTCCTTCCCTTCTCTGGCAGTCATCAACGCTCTGTCCCAGCGCTATTTCTTGCAAGCCAGTGACCAAAAGGACCTGCAGGACTGGGTGGAGGCGCTGAACAGGGCTAGTAAGATCACGGTAGGTTACTTAATGCTCTTCTCAGTTGTTCCGTCCACCATCCCCATGGACCCTTATGGTTGGGGTTTACTCGTGTATCTTCCTTCTCCCTCCCAGCCCAGCTGTGGGGGAACAGCAGCTGTGCCCCAGGGAGGTCCTGTTGGAGCCATCCCCATCCCCTCCTGCTCCAGGCCCTCCTCCTCCTGTTGCTTCTGCTGGCCAGGATCTGGCCCAGCCAGCTCCTCACTGTGGCTGTCAAAGGGTGGCTTTCTTGTGCTTCAGTAACTTATTTATTCAATTTTTATTCTTCCTGGAATGCTGGATCTTGTGATGAGGCACAGCAAATGCCCTGCACTGAGGGGCATGACAAGGCAGGCTGTGCCTGCATCCAGAGGGGTTCATCTGCCGTCTCCTCTCATTTACTGGTGTGTTCACAGAGCCGTGAGCGAATGGTCACTGACCCAGCACCGCGCAGAGTCTGTGCTCCGCAGCTGCCTGGAGCTCCGGGCACTGGGGATGTGCCGTGCTCCCTCCCCGTGGGAGCCCTGTCCTCAGGCTGGGGGTGATGCTGAGCTGGCACTGCCTGCGCTGGGGGCTCAGGGTGGCTTCTGCCTGGATGGGGGGTCCCTGTGAAAGGACTGGGGGCTTCTGCTGAACTGCAGTGAGCCATTAATATGAGCAGAATTTTACTAGATCATGCGCTGATGCGTGTTGTTTATGGTATGTAAACTAAATGTAAGGAAAAATCACGTAAACAGTTTAAGATTGGGGGCTATCACTGAGGTTTTTCTTTAAAATCCCTGGAGTGCCATGTTGTAGTCTCTGTGGGAGTCATCTGCAAGACCAGACCTATCTTGTATTTCCTTTTTTTCTCTGCAAATACATTAAGTGTGACAACCTTTGTGCCTGCAGCCACCAGACTGCTCTGGCTCGTGCCTTCTCTTTCTGGGTCCAGCTGATATTGACCACAAACTCCACCTCCAGAGCTGGGCAGAGCTGTAGCCAGAGCTGTAGCCAGAGCCTGCCTGGGCTCTGTGTCTGGGTGAACTGTCTGCAGTTTCCTCGGGGTCGCTGCCTCTGGCCTGCCCGCGGGGCAGGGGGAGTCTGCCAGGCTGCAGAGGGGGGAACTGGGCTGACAGGAGGATGAGGTGCATCTTCTGCTTCTGCAAGAAGCCGTGGTGATTTCCATGCCCTGATTTTGGCCAGCCCTTCCCGACTCTGGCTGCGTCCCAGCTGGCCGACCGGCTCATCCAGCCCTTCAGGGAGGAGCAGTCAGAGGCTGGCTGGGAAACCCGGGGCTACCGGGATGTAGGTGCTGCTGCCACTCTGCCCTGCTCCGTGGGGAAGGCAGGAGGGGGTCGGCATTAGGGGAGTTGAAGTCCAGGCTTGGGAAGGGAAACTTGGAAACTCACCTCTCTGTCCAGAGCCGGGAGCGAGAGGGAAGGAGCTGAGAGGGGAAAGGGGAGGATGACAGCGCTGGGGGCCGTGTTGCTGCAGCACAGCCTCTGCCCCGGGGTGCGGGGCCGCTCGCAGCGGGGACACGGCCAGCGCTGGGGTCACGGCAGTGCCTGGCTCTCGCTGCGGCCATGCGGCGTGGCCTCGTTAGCCAGACCCAGCTCCTCATTAAGCCTGGCTGTAAGTGGAGCGGGGACAATTAAAGGAGCAAGTGTCCCACAAACTCACTGAGCTGCAGAGGCAAATCACAGGCGCCTGTGAAGGGATGCTTAACCACGGAGCAGCTCTCATCTCTCCTCTGGGTGTCTCCTGCCTCCCAGGGGGTTCCACACCCTCCCTAACTGGGGTGCTTGTTAAGGAGTTGTTTTTTAAAGGGATGTTGCTGCATTAGACAGAGATGGGGTGCCCAGTGCAGGTGTGGGGCTGCCCAGCATGGTCACCCTGTGCCCCTCATCCCTTCCTTTCTCCCACAGGTGCCGAAGGGTGGCAGCCTCCCACCAGCTACGGAAATCACGAAGCCTCCAGTGGTGCCCCAGGCCCAGGAGAGGAAGCCCCAGGTGGCCTACAAAACCGAGATCGTTGGGGGGGTCGTGGTCCACACACCCATCTCCATCAACCAGGTGAGCTGGTTTGCACTTTCATTTCTGGAAACAGCGTGCCTGCAACCCTTCCCCCTGCAGGTATAAATGGCTGCTCTGAGCACCCTGAACACCTCTGCTTTGTCTTGCTGTGAAGCGTGATGAGACGAGGGGATGTGAGGAGGAGGAAGTCACGAATCTGCTTGGCTTCCTGGCCATCACCATCCACACACATGTCCTGGGTCCAAATGCCCTCTTGAGGTACCCAGGGCAGAGGAACCCTGTGTCTGGTGCCCCCACCACAGCAGCCACAGGGACTGTCCGGGGGTGGTGGCTGGCACTGCTTGCCGTGGCTCTGCATCTGCTGCCCTGGCACACAGCTGGGTGTGCACGTGGCCATCAGCGTCTCCCACCTTTGGGCACTTGTCCAGCTCTGGGTCTCACTTCAGCTCTTATCAGTGGCAGCACTAAAAATAGAGCAGAGAATTAGATCATTGCAGCAGTTTCTGCTGGCAGATGCTTTTAACACTTCCCTGGCTGCAGGGTTTGGCAGGATGCAGAGGTGTACGGAGGGTTGTGGGGTGCAGAGGGGTTTTTTGGAGGTGGTGCATCAGCCGCCAGAATATTTCCGTGCTCTTGCTGCTTCCCCCGTGTGAAATGGCCATTCCCCTGCTGCAGCTTCCTGGGCGTGTCCGTGGTTTCCTGGCTGTGCCCCAGCCGGTGCTGCAGGACCGCAGTGGGGAGTCCCACGCTCTGGCCTCACCCCCAGGCCGGCCAGCAGCATCCCCCCCGCTCCTGGGCGTGTGACACTCCCTGCTGCAGGAGAGTCCTCACCGCTGGCTTTGGACACCACATCCGTAACGCCCGGCAGAGCCGGTGCAGCCCCGGGCAAGGGGCGTGGGTGGCATCCCCATCCCGGCCGTGCTGCAGCTGTGCTTCACTGCTCTCCGTGCGCTGGCTCGTTCCCCTGCCCCTGTTCAGCACTGCCGTCAGCCCTGGGCTCACACTTCACTCGGGGCTTGTGTGGCTTTTCCCTGCCACTGGGTGTCCTGCCTTCCATCGGGGAACTGCCCTCCCTGCTCACGGTGACTCTGTTCTCTCTGGTGTGGCAGGATGGTGGCGAGGGCAGCGAGGTGGCCGCCCACCCTCTGCTGCGGCGCTCGCAGAGCTACATCCCCCCCTCGGCCGCCAAGCCGCCCGCCGGGCCGCCCCCGCTCAAGAGCGGCTTCTGCGTCAAACAGGGCAACGTGGTGAGTGCCGGGGCCCGGGGACTAGGGGGGCTCTGGGAGCAGGACCTCGACAGAGAGTGGCAGAGCTGAGCACCGAGCAATTTCCTTCTCTTTTCCAGAGGAAGAGCTGGAAGCGGCGGTACTTCGTTCTCGATGAGTTCTCCATCAGTTACTACAAGTGTGAGCAGGTAAGCAGTTCCCCCGGGACCCCGAGCAGGGCTCTGGCACCGCTGCTGTGCTGGTGCAGGGATCTCTGGGGGAGGCACATCCCCGCCCTGGGGCCAGCCAAGCCCACCGCCGTCTCCTCTCGCCTCTGCAGGACAAGGAGCCTTTGCGTTCTATCCTCTTGAAAGATGTTTGCAAGACCCACGAGTGCCTGGTCAAGTCTGGGTAATGCTCCCACCCGTGTTTCCCTGCCGTGGCCCCGGGCTGTGTCAGGCCAGAGCAGCCAGTGGGAGCTCGGGCTGCTCCAGCTGCTCGTGGGAAGCAGCTCTCGAGGTGCTTGCCTTAAACCAGCCCAGGCGGCTGCAGTGTCTCGGCAACAAGTTATTGCAGCAGACACTGATAAAATCAAAGTAACCTAAAGACTTGCAATGAAAACTAACCTAAGAAAACAAGCCTCTTCAGCTAAAGTAAAAATATAATGTATTAATGTATCTTTGAACTGTTTATTCCTAATAAATAATAGCAAGCTGATATTTAAAAGTGGATTATGGCCAGGGAGGGCAGGGGTTTGCCAGCTGATGGTAGAGCTGGGGGTTTTCTGTCTGAAGCTCTCTGGGGATCTGGACTCTTCTCAAAATCCCAATGAGATCCAAGGTTTGCCTTCAATGCATTCCTCCCTGGCACACTCCAGAGATGAAGATAAATTCAGGGCTTTTTCTGTCCACGACGGCTGCTGGGGTGTGACTGTCTCTTTCTCACTGTTTCTAGTGACCTCCTGATGCGGGACAACCTCTTTGAAATCATAACGAGCTCCAGGACCTTCTACATCCAGGTGAGCAGCTGAGGCCAGGATAATTTTTGGGGCAGAAAGTTCAGCTCTCAAGAAATTAGCTGTTCCCCACAGCCCTTCACCAGCGAACACGAGCAGATGGGGCTGTAACACACGGCTGTGAGGGAGAACTGCAGGGGGATTCACTTCTCCCTTGAGATTATTTATAGTAGGGGCTGTTTGTGAGAGCAGAAAAAGGCAGAGCTGAGCCTTGGGAATGCCAGGACAGCTGGTGCCTCTGTGTGTCCGTGACAGGGCAGGAGGCAGAGCCTCACTGGGGCTGGTGTGTTTGCAGGCAGACAGCCCCGAGGACATGCACAGCTGGATCCAGGCAATCACAGGGGCAGTCCAGGCCCTGAAAACCCGCCCCAGGGTAGGTCATGTACTTTCTGTTTCATGTTTAGTGTCAAATGGAGATGGTGCCAATGTACAAGGTATTTATTTAGTGGATTTTCTAACCAGCCTGACTCCGCTCTGTCCTTGCAGGAGATGTCCTTTGTGAGATCCACCTCCATGGGCAGGCCCGGGGGCTCCTCGGCCCCGTCCCAGCCACGGCCGGCAGCGGAGGAGCGGAGAGCCTTGTGCAAAGCCCCTTCCACCTCCTCCTGGCAGCCCTGGACGCCGGTGCCGCAGGTGGAGGGGCAGCGGGCGGCGCTGGGGGAGCTCAGAGACTCGGTGTCCGTGCCGGTGTCGGTGCCGGCCCTCACGGAGCGCGGTGGCAGAGCCGCGCCCGGCACGCGCCTGCGGCACCGCTCGGAGCCGCAGCAGCCCAAGGAGAAGCCGTTCACCTTTGACCTGGATGATGAAAGTATCCGGACCTCCGACGTCTGACCAGGCACCGAGCCACCCCCGGCTCCACGTGCCACCTCCCTGGCTGCCGGGGATCCCTGTGGGGCGGTTTGGGGTGTGTGAGGTGGTCCCTTTCCTCCACCACAGCCCTTCCCTGCGATGCAGGATCCGTCTGGACTCACGTCCTGCTGCCCTGCTCTGTGGGGAGCGGGGTCCCTGGCTGCTCCTGCCCAGGCTTGGCCCCAATGGTTCCACGTCTTGGAAGGTGCTTCCAGGCACTGCTGGCATTCACTGTGCAGGGCAGGAGATGCTGGGGACCTGTATGAGGGGACATCTTCTGCAACTGCATAATTTCCCCCCCAAACCAGGTCTGGAGGAAGTGGCAGGAGGTCTTGGAGGCATGAGGGGGAGTGTGGCCTTTCTTGTGTTTGAAAAATATTTCTCTCCCCTTAGATGCTGCTCAGACTCCCCAGGGCAGAGTGGGAGACACCAGCCTGCAGCTGCCCACACAGGGGACTCACTGCAGCTCCCTCTTACAGTGACTTGTTCCCTCAGAGACCGGCTCTTCCTGCTGCCCACACAAGGTTTATCAGCAATCTGCTGGCTTTTAATTATGTCTTTTTATACCCGTGGCTCCTGTTGAACCCCAGCCTGGGCAGGTCCTCAGCCCCTCCAAAGGCTTTTTGGTACTTCCTGAGCCACGACAGGCAGCCAGAGCGACGGTGGCTCCCAGGTGGGAGCATCCTCAGGTATGATGCCAGTTTTGCACGGCGCACACCTGGGCACAGGGAGCCGTGCTGGATGGTGAAGGGCTTTTAGCAAAACGCACCCGGTACCGAGCACCTGATGGAACTGGGCAGACTTGTCCGGCCAACTCGCCCACTGCCTGCCCGAGATGGAAACCAGCAGGAGTTTCTAGAGCAATGTGAATCGTCATTTCCATAACCAAATGAACTCCCGTAGGTGTGATAAATAGTGTGTAGAAAATCCAGGTGTAGCCTCGGCAGAGAGATTGTCTGATACCTTCGCCCCGCAAGTGTGTGCAATCCCCGGGTGCCGAGTGAGAACTCGGCTTCCCGTTCACTTCCCTGGCCATGACACGTCCTCTGCCTTGCAAACTCAGCCCAGTGTGTTCCCCAGGAGCAGAACATCTGGTTTGTCCCAGCCCTTTTGGGGCCTCCAGCTGTTTGACAGCTGTGCCTCAGCCTCAGCCCGAGGTCGAGCCCTGAGCCTTGATTAGCCTGACTGACCTTAACACGACTCAAATTGTACCGTCCCGCCTCAGTCCCCTGTGGGACCCGTGGGGCTGCTTTGGAGTGGGCACAGGAGAGGTTCCTTCGTGCAGCTGGGGGAAGCAGGAATGGGGTCCCCCAAGTTCAGGGGCAAGAGGGTCTCAAAGGGGATTGTGTGGAGGTGTTGGAGAACACAGAGACCATGAAAATGAGTGGGAATTGATGCAAACGGTACAGAGCGAGTGTTAATATTATTTAATTGTAGCAACCTAGATCCTGCTGTTCCTTTTTCTGCTCCTTTTTGCTTTATTTGCACTAGAGTTTGAAACCTTTCATTTTTTTAGGCTGACTTGCTGTTTGGCTCCTAACACTGTTTCAAGAATGTTTTAGTAGTTTGGTAAGCCCATCCATCAGAGTCACAGCTTTCAGTAACAGCTCTGACCTCAGTTTTGGAGAGCAGGGAGTGCAGAGGGATGATGGTTCCTTTGTGCAAGGCCTTGGAAGCACAGAGTCCTGAGTATTCCTGGTGGTTGATAATTGCACAGTTTCCTCAGGCCTGGGATGGTAAAGCAGAGGCTTGTTGCACAATTAAGGTTAATTATCCAGGAGCAGAAACTACCAGTGGCTTCAACTATTGCAACATTCCTCTTGCTCATTCCCACCCTCCTGCATCCCCAGGACAGTGTGAAGGCTGAAGGTGAGGTTCAAACAAGTGTGGAGCTCAGCTGGGCTCCAGAGCCGTCCACAATCCAGGTGGTGCTGGGAGGGAGGGATTTCCCTCCCATTCCAAAGGACTGGGTGGCTGCAGCCAGACCTTGATGGAGCTTTGTGTTACTTTAAAGCAAACTGGTTTCCCCTCAGCTCTGTGTTCGTTCCTGGCTCAGGTGTGGGATGGACACATCCCCCCGGAGCTGCTCCCTCCTGAGGCGTGCGCTGTGGGGCTTTGCTGGGGCTGCTGCAGGTCTGGGGGGCCTTGCGGGGGCAGAGTGGTGGGAGAGAGGGGTTTGCTCTGTTCCCATGGACGTTCCCGCGTGGTTCCAGATGTTTCTGAAAGTGCTGGCTGGGGATTTCAAGTGCTCTTAGGGCTGGGGCCCCCGCGCGGGCAATGCTCCGTGACTCCCGGGGTGGGGGCTACCTGCCTCCCACCCCTTGCTTGTAAATGCTGGAATGCCCTTTCTCCCCTGTGTTTTTAAATAAAGAAGGAAATCCCAATTACTTTCCCAGGCTGTCCATTTGCACTGTGTATTTTGGGTAAGGGTTGCTGGGGGAGTTGAATGCTGTCCCCACCAGGGAGTGCGTGTTTGCTGTTTTATCTCAATTGTGACTGGACATTTGCATGCACAGATTTTGTGTGTGGCTCTGGCTGGGACTTGCTGCAGCTTCCTTTTCCCTTTTTATTCAGCTTGGTAAGTTTTTAACCTGCAGCTGGTGGGGCTTCCTCTTTCAGGTGTGAGGTTCTTGCACCTTTTGGTTGCTGCAGGTGCCCTGTGCGGGGGCTGGAGCCAGAGGAGTGCCTGGCACACAGACAAGAGCTGCCCCTTGGCAGCCTCTGGCCCTTTCCCAGCTCTCCGACTGCTCCCAGATGTTCGTGACAGCTCTGGGTAGAAATGAACCCTGTCATGAATGAGTCACAAGTGCTGCTTTAGAGAGGTCTGAGTTCCCCACCTGCAGGAGTGGGGAAGGTAATGTTCTCTAGAAGGTGCAGGTTTTACTAAATCTAACCTGTATTCCTCTGAAGGAGTGAACAGGGTGTTAATAATGCAGAATTAGAGCTCATGGCTTTGCCACCGAGTCCCTGTAAAAGGGGTTACTCGGCCTGAAAGGTCCCTGGGTCCCCTGCCCGGGTGGCCCATGGCCCCAGGGTAACCAGGGCTCAGGACTCTGCATTAATGGGCTGGCTGGGGGGGCTCAGGGCTAAACCATGACCCTGTGGCCTTCATCTCTGTGTGGCTGTGACTCTACTAATCCCCAAGGTACATGAAGTCAGCTTCTTCCAGATTTTATTAATGTTTGTTTGACTCCCTGTGTTTGCAAGCTCTGATTTCTTAAGCTGTCACTATTTGCAGCGGGAAGCCAGATTATTTTAAACAAGCAAAATATATCCTGAACAACTTTGTGTCCGAGGTTGGTACAGAGTCATTATCAAGAGTCAACTGTTCTGCACACTGAGTTACAGTTCTGTGAGTCCATGCTGTGCCAGGCAGAGCCCGGGCTGGTGCTCGGAGCAAGCAGAGGCATCCAGGGGCTGCAGCTGGCACCAGCCCTGCCTCTCCCTCAGTACACGGTGCACCAGTTGCTGCCATCGCTGGGCATCAGCCCACCGGTGATCAGCAGGATCAGATCCACAAACCACCAGATGCCCAGGCCCCCCAGGGTCAGCAGCTTCCCCACGGCGGTGCCGGTGTGGCCCAGGCAGAACCGATCCACTCCGAAGCAGCCCAGGAAGAAGGAGTAGAGCAGAGTGGTGATGAAGTAGTGTCCTGTGTACCTGCGAGGGAAGAGGCGGTGGGGTCAGGGAGTGTCAGCCTTCCCGGCCGGACCAGCCCTGCTCCTCCTGGGGGGGCTCCGTCCAGTGGGTGCGCGGGGACAGGGACTCTCCTACTTGACACAGGGCCGGCTGCCCCGCAGGAAGCTCCGCGGCTCGGCGCACTCGATGCCGTCCAGCGCCCGGCACTGCACCCGCGTGTGATCCACCTCGCCGTGGGCCTGTCCGCCGAACTGCGGCGGGGGCAGCGCTCAGCGCTCGGCGGGGCCCGGGGGGCGCCGGCACTGGGGCCGCCCCCC
>VWZT01005962.1:36482-90468 GCA_013397055.1 Pachycephala philippinensis | reverse complement strand
TTTTTAGAGCACTTTGAAAGCATAAGCAGAGCAAAGAATGCTTGAAAGTGCATGGAATTTGATTTACATTTTTAGAACAAAGAAACAAATGAAAATGTGACTATTGTCTTTATCTTCAGTGTTATTGTATGTGGTATCCTTCTATAATCTTCTCTTGTAATGATACTTAATAGCTGCCTTTGAGATATTAATGGAAATTGTCACAGGCAAGGGAGATATTACTGCATCTAATGAAGTAAAGGAGAACTGAAAGGAAAAAAAGAACAATAAGTGAAATCTGAACAAATAAAAGAATTTAGCTTTTTTCTGAGATTTAACCCTTTACATCAATCAAGCTAAGAGAATAGAGTTGCTAGTTAACATATTAGTACACTCTTCATGAAAACTTACAGAGCAGTTACTGTACACAGATTTTGGATATAAGAATTTAAGTGCATATGATTTGTCAGCCCTTAGCACATCATTATAACAATACTGCTATAAAATATATCAAATTTTTCATACACTATACTAAATTAATTCTTTCTGACTGAAGATTATGCATGCTTCAAATAATTCGTAATTAGGAAGATAAATAAAACCATTTTATAAGGAAAAAGTATAATTTGGGTAGAAAATACAACTCTTGTCAAAATACAAATGTGGGCCTAATATTTAAACATATATCCCACTATCTCTCTGCTTATCTAATGTCTAGAAAAATTCCTATTGCATAGCAAGCAG
The DNA here is from genome assembly GCA_013397055.1 of Pachycephala philippinensis. Lineage (NCBI taxonomy): Eukaryota > Metazoa > Chordata > Aves > Passeriformes > Pachycephala > Pachycephala philippinensis. Next base: position 89,745 of record VWZT01005962.1, on the reverse strand, counting down.
TTGTCCTGACCAGCTAAACAAGAAGCATGCGAAAGGAAGCTGTAAAATATAAACTAATACCTTAATAAATATATTAGCATTTTGTAGCAAGTTTTCCCCTATCGTCATCTTTCGGTAATGGAATGTTCAGTGAAAGACAAAAATATCACCCAAATAGAAGCTATTTCACTTCACAACAACTCGTTCACTACTTGTTTGTCTGACCCAGAGAAATTTTTAAAGCACTGTTTAGTTTTCAATAGAAGATGTTTTATTTAAACCACATTTTTAAGTAAACCTAGATATATTTAATATTTAACTAAATATATTTAAATAAAGAATAAAAAGATGAAAATTACCTTAAATCTGCATTAAGCTCTAAGTTTGTTGCAATTGGCTTGAACAATTACGATTAATGGAAAAATTCATTGAATATATTGAATGTCTATGCTTTGCCATAGTTTTGAAGAAAGGAAAGTCATTTAATTCATAAAAGTTGTTGAGTTAATCCCTGAGAAAACCTTTGTTGAAATGATTAACCTGGAAATGATAGTAATTTCTGCAGAGAAATCGATGTTCTTCTCTATTCAGTGTTTGCAATTAAATCATTCAGAAATGTACGGAAAGTAAAAAAAGAACCAAACCCCAGAAAGCAAGAAAAACTGGGTCGGCATTTTTTATTTGTTTGTATTTGATTTTTTGTCTATGTGAAGGTTTGTTTGGTTTGGTTTTGTTTTGTTTTGTTTTTTTGTGTGTGTGGTTTGTTTTTTTTTTTTTGTGTTTGGTTTAGGTTCTTTTTTTTTTTTAACCTGAGGAATGATTATGGAACAATCAGATCTATAATATCTGTAACTTGAAATTACACTGATTACAAAAAATAGGTAGAACTTCATTAACACTGGTTCATTTTTTTAATATGAAAACAGAAAAAATGCTTACAAAACCAAGCATGTTATGTATATAATGCATATGTAATGATGTTTTATACAAACAAAACTGTTATATCATTACTTTTATGCATTTTAATGGAATTGTAACTTTCATCCAACTGGAATTTTAAAATATCAGAATTCAAAAATCATTACCTAATCACTAAAAAAGGAAACTATCATGTGACTTTCTGACAAGAAAAATGAATTTACTGAATTTTGTTTATGAAATTTGTTGCCTGTTCAAACATATGTACTTAGACGTAATACATTAATCTAGAGTTAAAGAAATGCCAAACTTGTTCTAGTGCTATAATTATGAGACTTATCAGCTGATAATATCAAGTAATAGAAATATAAATCCAAAGAACAAAGGATCTGATATTATGTAATAAACAGCTATATATATCTGCCGCAGTTATATTTATCCATATGAATATAATCAACTTTCAGAGGCAGATGAGAATGTAGTTGGTTAGGCATGAGTGGGAAGAGCAAAGCTTAAGAAAATAAAGCAAGATAAGAAAGATTAAAACAATATAACAAGTTTCTAGATTCTCAGATGATTAACTCAAAACGCTATTATTAAAATCATTAGCTAAAATCACCTTGATTTAAATATATGCTCAGCAATACAACTATTGGACTGCTTCTGAGCCTAGAGATGATCTAATATTGAAATGAATGAAATAGCAATGCACTTCCTTTTACAGGATATTCACTTGCTGATGGATTCTCAGACAAAAGCAGAGTTTGGCCATTCACATGCAGTGCTCTTAGATAAATTGTGCCATGTGTTGCTGTACAGAAGCCTGAGATTTCTACAAGAAATCTTGAGGGATATGTGTGAAGTGTGAACAGGAAATCCTTAGCATCTATTATGCATCTATTATGTCTAGAATTTTCATACACAAAATATGAAAAAGTGAAAATCCCAACCGTTTATAAACCAAATTATGAAAAAAAAAATCCTAAGCAATCACAACATTTGTGGCTACTTTAATGCTTTAATCTTTTTCCTCACTTTGAGTCAAGACATTCTCTGTAATTGTTCCCTAGACAAGATTTTAAAAGCAACAAATTTTGAAAAACAAAGATACCCTGAGTGAGCCTGTACGCAGATGACTCCTAAGACATTCTAGTAAACATGAATTATAATTTTTACCTGAAATTTGTAGTAGGCTAACATTCTTTGTGTAATGATGGAGACTTGTGAACCGAGCACTTGAAACCAGTGTTCCATTTAAATCACCTGTGCTATCACAGAAGAAAAAAAATATACATTTTCCAGGGCTTTGGGGGGAGGTATTTGTTGACTCTAAAATAAGTTACAGAACATTCCCTTCATTTTCAGACTGTTAATGCTTATCCATGGTTTAAGTAAGAATAGTTACTTTTTCTCTTCAATTGTGAACATTACAAACAGTGATTAGTGGCCTTTCACTTCAGAGCTGTCAGAGTTAAAGTGACATGAAGCTATTAACATTCTGTTGCAAGTGGCCAGAAGCTTCCTCTGAGATTCCTCTGTCTTTTGTGTTTTAGATTTTTTTTCCCTGCCTATCTAAAGATCACAAAACCCCTCAGTTTGCACTGTTTTCATGATGATCACCCACTCCCTTTTAACTTGAATCAGGCCCTGGCAGAGTATCTTCCAATTATTGGTGGTCCTTCACAGCCCCAGATATTATACACTTCAGAAAGTCAGATTATCCCATATAAACTAGTTTATGATGTTCCATTTGGAAGACTTTGAATGCAGTAATTAGAAGGCATCAATCATATCTATGAGATGACCAGTTATAAAAGGAGATGACTATTACTCTCGTTGGATTTATACCCCACTACCTCAGGAGCTCACCAAAAATACCCTATAAGTGCATATCTCTAAATATGAAACAAATTTCAAAAATTAGGAGGAAAGATGGACAGGAATCTTGAGAAAGATTAAGCAAAGATACATACGTAGTGTTTATATTTTTGTTCTATTACTTTTTACTTCTTGGGTACTGTATGGTCTCCTAGCTGTTTATAAGACCCCTGAGAAAATGAAAATATCTTTCAATTAGAGTTTTTCAGGACAGCTTGCAGAATCTCTGGGTAAGATTTAACCTGTCTGAAAATTTGCCTATTTTGTAGTAAGCACAAACAGCTATTCACATATTATACAGACTTAGTGCAAATGGCCTCCAACGTGTGCGGAATGGAAAAGATTTTGCACTGTGTGAACTCTGACAGGGAGCATTTTCACTGCTGTGAAGATGTGAGGTGAAACTTTGGGTCACTGAATACACTGAAGTTTTGATCGCAACTTTAGGCAGCACCTCACGAAGTTTTATGAGTTGGATATTAAAGACTTCTTCCTGTAGATATAAACTTAAGGGCTCCTATCCATTTGCACATCCTTTCACACTCTTTTACTTCTTATTCCACTCAGATATTTTCACCTTTGAATATGTTTTCTTCTTGTTTTCTTAAAATTTTATACCAAGTGTATCAAGGTAGCTCTGTTTATTTAACTGCTCTCATAAATGCTATTAAAGCCATGTTGTTTTTACTTGCAGCAGAGCTAAACTTGGTGCTTTTAAAAGCGATAAAAATTTTCAAAGAAACGGTAACTTCATATATTGGTTCATAATAATATTACTATGAGAACATAGTGACATTTACAATACTGGTTGTAGCGAGAAAATAGAGGGAATACTTTTTTTTCTCTTAAAAACTAAATGGCTCTTTTCAACTTGCAGAAGCAGCTTTTCACAGCCCTTTGTCATTCAGGAAATTTTGGTTTTGGTTGCTTGAAGGTACCAGATTTTAGCGACCTTGAGCTAAAATCCTTGACCTTGATTAGCACTTTGATTTTCCAGTATCTTCTGATGCTGGATATATCAGTAGCCATTTTACTACTTTTAGCTTGCTTAAAAAAAATAGACAAAGTCTGAACAACCTTTTTAAAACACAAACAAGCACACAACTGGAGTATTGTCTTTAAAGTTTAAAACTCTTTAAGTACAAAGAACTCGACTGTTAATGTGCGGAAATAATAATGATCATTTTCCATGCTCACCTGCACTTTTAAAAAAAGCTGGAATCAATTCAACTGAATTTAACACAGATAGACAAATCTATTCTTGCTAGTTAATTCATATAAACCTCGCAGAAGGTGTTATCACACTTACTTTATAAATGAAGAGAGAGATATGGAGATGAAAGCTCAACAATAAAACAGATTAAAACTCAATCCCCATCATAAAAGACCCCACCAATGAATGGATTTGGATGCTACAAGCTAATACCATGACCTATTTGCAAAATAAAAAAACATTTATATTTGTGGTTAAAACAGGATTGTCAATAAGCAAGACAAGCAACTGTTTTGCTAAGGAATATACACAACTTTTCATTTTAACTGAAAGAGGTCATAGCTTTTCATATACACACAGAAACTACTTTTCTAATTTTGAAATATGTCTATAGACAGTTTCACTGACATTGGGATAAAGTTTTAAAATTATTTGAAGTTATTTAAAATACATTCTAAACTTAAAAACACTTTGAATAAAAATAAAGACGCCACCTCCCACAAACCTCTTGGGCTGGTTTAACAGAAGTAGAAGATATATCCAGGTACAGCAGAATATGATTCACATGAAACCTCAAGAGTCAGAAACAGAATGACATTCCCTCCTTCTCAAACTGTGGGGAAAGAAAGCAAGAAAAACAACAGCCCTCTCTGTAAATTATCATCTCTGATTACAGAGAAAAAAAGAAAAAAAAGAAAGAGGAAAGCACAAAGCATGTTGCAGTGTAACGAGCACTACCTGAGAGCTGCACTTCCCCGCACATGGCCTCATTCTGTACATAGTGAAATCAGTAACAAGGGTTCTTCTTGACTTGAGTGGATTCAAGATTGAGTTTATTGGCACTGTGCCCAAGAGGCATCATTGAAACTGTAAGAGGAAGGCCAGAGACTCCAGCGGGAATCCATGCATTGACTGAAGCATGTCCTTAAGCAGATATCTGAGTCCCATAAAGTCAACAGATTTAAATATGTACTTTAAACTGAGAACAAGCTTTGTTGAATCTTGGCCTTTGGCAATTATTTGAGACATGAAGTTTTACTTACTTTACAACTAAGCTGCTAAAACATTTTGGAAAAAAAAATAAAGTCAGTGATCATTTTTATTGACGTTTTTACATGAAAAAAATAATTCCTAAAAGTAATATTAATTAATAAAATGACAAGGGCATACTTAGTTTTATCATAATAAGGATTTGTTCATGTCATTTCTGGAAGCATAGGTGTATCAAGTAAATTAAAAAAAAAAAAAAAAAAAAAAAAGAAAGCAGGCTTAAACAAGCTCTACAGATATAAATTGGCCTTGCTCATAAAGCTATAATTTTAGGGAACCCTGTTCTGCAACAGATCAAGAGCATCCTCACAGGCACTTGCAGAAACCTGAAAAGCTGTCAACTTTGTTTTGCAGAAAATGGAGGGAAACAGGTTTCTTTAAATATGGATATTGCATTTACAAAAAATTTTCAGGAATTTTGGCATTTTATAAATATCTAAAGTTAACTGGATTTGATAGATATTCAGGATCTTAGAAAACCAGAATATTTATCAAGATGAATTACAGTGATTCAAGAACTTCACTTTTAATACAAGTTTGAAAAGGATTTATACATGAATATGTGTAGAGACAGGTAGATACTTGGAGATGTAGATATATATTGATTTACAGATGGAGATATATACTTTTTTTTTTTTTATTGTAGGTATAAATTAGAAAGAGATAACAGTCCGTACTTTGGTGCAACTGGTTGAATTCTTCATTCTCAATTTACTAACTAGCGTATCTATACTCTTGATATTTTCACAATCATTTGTGAAATGAACTTCAGTTCCGTTAATGTGTTTGATAACTGTGAAGACTGAAAAATCTGTCTACTTTTACAAAATTTGTAGCTAAAAATGATTGAACTAAACTTGATTATGAAATCGCCCTAATTGTTATTTAAAAACTTATTCTCAATTAGGTTTTTGAGATGCATAAATATGGGTATAAATAATGAGTTCTTCTTTTCGAACTGGTTTAACAAATACTTTCCCAAAGTCCCCTGACTTAATAAAATACAAATTTCCATATTTAGAGAAAATTACTTCTGGTCACTCTTTTTTAAAAATTACATGTATTTTAAGAATAATCTAGGGAGTTTCTAGGAACAGAAGTTGCTTGTTAATGTGAAAGTGAGAGCATTTTATTTTTCTTTGCTTCAGAGTGTTCTTCCTTTACTAAACAGAGCTGCTTATTGTCCCCCAAGAACGGACATAATGATTTGCTTAAAAAGCAGTGTACACTAATACCTTTTCCTGCAGTATCCTTAAGTAATTTATAAGTGCTTATTTCAAACTGAGAAGTTTGACAGTGCCCCTAGTGAATCTTGATATACATGCCTTACAATTCATACACAAATGATACTACATGAAATATTCATTAGGAATACTCTAAATTATGTACCAAACAACGAGGGTACTGTCATTGTCACACTTTTCATCTGGTAAACATCCCAGTAGGCACAATGAATTCACTTATATCTCACAAAGAGTTTCCCAACATGTTTCAATTATTTATCTTATGGCTACAATCTTCCATGTGCACATTCATGTTTTTGTTTTTCAGGCTTTTCTGAAACACGCTCCCATATTCAATGCAGTAAAATATGTAAAACCTATAAAGAAAGGCATTAGCTTATACTTAACTAAAGTGAAATACATTTCAAAGCAGTTTGTGTGTTTAGACTGCTTTGATATCTGGTCACAGCATAAACAGAATAGACTTCAAGAAGAAATTTTTAAGTGTCTTTAAAACCTCCAGAAGATTTCCCCATTAATATAAAGTGAAGCACACAAGTAAGAGAATGCCAGAAAATGGATCTCTACCACATTTACAACAGGCAGACATCATATAATGATAAGAAGCAACAGGTCTGTCATGTGATGAGATGAATGGTGTCATTTGTAACTTCTTGAATGGCAGACGAGGAGCACATGGTACTTCCTTGACACATGATGCCAAATGACACTTATCACTTAAAATAAGTAGCTAGAATTCTCAGACATAATAGATACATTTGGAAAGTGCACAGAACAATGCTAACTTCTTACAAATATTTAACGTCTTCTGACATGTCACATTTCATTATTCAATAATATAAGCTAGCATAAACTTGGGTTTTTAAAGTAAATGTAATACAAACTTAAATTCTTCTACCCACACTTTTTAGTGCCTTAAGCTATCTTTAAAGCATGGATGGATTGCAGATAGATTACACAGGCACTGAACATCCTGTACAATAGAAGGGAGAAGGCCTGTAAGAACCAGCTTTTCTAATGCACATTTCTCTTAACCCAATGTTATGGTTATACAAAAATAATGTGTAAGTAAGGACAGAAGGCCAGGTTTGAACCTGCCTGGGCTGATGACAAAGCTAGGGAGAGAACACAGACTGTGATACTGTAATACTAAAAAGAAAATTCTGTTTTCATTCTCTGGTTTACCAAGGGTTCCAGGGGAAGTCGTGGCTTAAATGGTCCCCCTCCCCAGTTTGGTTAGGCACCCCTGCCACTGCTCCATAGCTGATTGTCCTGACCATCGATACAACTGCTAGGAGGCTGTGTAAGTGCATCAGGATTTAAAAAAAGAAACTTGTTTATTTTCAGTGGAGGAGAAGGACATGTCTAACCAGGGGCATCTTCCCAGTGCAACACCATGAACAGAAGTTCAGGCACCACAGCTGCGGTGAAAAAACATAAAAATGGAGCAGCCAGAGACAGTGAAATGGGAGGTGACTTTCACTGCCAAACTTGCATGGAGACTGCATGCAGAGTTTATGTAATTTTTTTTTTTTCCAAAAGTCACTACTTCTTGCTAGCAACAGGAGCATCAGTTTGAAAGAGTATAGATTTCTAGATTTTATTTAGCCACAGGTATAAATGTTCAATTTTGATAATTTTGGAGAAAACCATGTTTTTCAAATATTGAAAGTGATGAAAAATAAAACTTTTATAATTTATCCTTCTGTAGTTCCAAAAACACTGCAGGATATATTTTCTTTGATACATGAAAACACCCTCCATGTAAAAAGATCTTAATTCTTGTGGTTTTAAGATCATGATTATTATTTCTCCTTTTCTGGTAATGCTACAAGGAGAAAAAAATCTAAATGATACATTTTTATTTTTTTTATTGCAACTAAAATCAAAACTCAGAACTAGTATAAAGAATGAACTATGTCGTTTTATCACTCTTGCTAACAATTGATTTAATTTTAAAAGCACTAGCCACAAATAGAATACTACAGGTAGTTGTAGAAACATGTAAAAAAAAAATGTATTAATAAAAAACCCTAAATTCAAAGTATGTAGAACCTCTAGTTAGCTTAGTCCATTTTGAAAACCCTAGAAATAAATTGTGTTAATATACCTGTGTGACTATAAACCTTTTCTGATTTGTAGACTTGGATGCTTAAATCTCCCTAAAGAAAATCACATATACAAACTTCTTTGCCACCCTTTCTGGACATTTTAAAGAATATATTTATTGAGAAAAAAATTGAAAACTTTGAGTTTAGTGATATTGGCATTTTCTTTCCAAAAACTTTTCATGCTGAATAAAATAAATTTATAGCAAGAAACACTCCTGACCTTCATGCAAATGGAGGACAGAAAACATATAATTTGTTTCTAAGATACAGTTGAAAAAAATGTAACATTTTATTAACAGACTCCTTGTATTTGCAGATTCTCTCTTTCAAATATTACTTCCAGCCTCACTCTATATCCCCATAAGGAAGACGAGATGTCTCAAGAAGGTAAGTGATATATAAAAGGTTTTGTTGTCTCTTTCCATACTCCCTTTTTTTTAAAACTAATTACTCCCTCTCACAGCATCCCAGGCAAAGCACCTTGGCATTGTATGTTTACTAAAAAGAAGGGGAAAAAAATCCAACAACTATCAATACATGCTCTTAAATTTCAGGTGGAAATGCTCCCTTTTATGTAACACTTTACTGCTTAACACACATTGTGGCTATTGACCAGCTTGTCTAAGTTTAAGGTTAAAGCTATGCTGTAACATGACACTTTTACTCTTATAAAACTCCTTTCTAAATTATTGAAACCTGCAAAAATAAGACTGTAATGCAGATGATGTGTGTTTTTCTTAGGAAAAACAACGTTAAGAATAAAATTGTGTGTGTGTGTGTTTTTTTAAAAAGGAAACAACTAATTATTTAATGTTAGATTGGACATATGGGTATGTGCATATAAAACTGTTAATAAACTCTCTGCTATAAACTCTACTGACTTTCAGGAACTGATGACAAAGAATGGGCTCTGTAACCATTTCTGTCACTGATTTCCTGTGAAACTTTGTGGAAGTGACAGGCTGAGATGTAAGGACTTAAGTCACCATTTAGTCTGGTAGCTGATGCTTTTTCCCTGTGACAGGGAGGAGGTGGTCCAGAGAGGGCATTTGTAGCCCTTTGAGGAGCTCTAAACAGCAGGTACGTGGATAGCTTCTGGCTGGTCCAACTTTAATTTGGTAACAGTGTCACCTTAGGCAGTGCTTGCTGCCATTAATTTCTGCTCCCATTTCACCCCTTATTTCAGCAGGAAAAATATTTGGGAATTTGCACAGCAGATTGTTAGACTGGTCCAGTTTTGGTTTTGAATTCCAGCTCTCTAGTTTCCCAGTGGCCATCTCCACAAACAGAGTGCAGCCACTGCCACTCATAAGTACAGTTATGTTTCTCAGGGTAACTACTGGGTGATTAAAGCAGTTAAGTGCCAAATTTCTATATGAATGGAAAGTGTCATACCACTAGCCCACAAAAATTCTTCCAACTCTGTTAGTGGAGCACTTCTGAGTCCATCAAGGAACATGAGCTTAGAGAAGACAAGTAACTGATTTATTCTGAATATCCATTTCATAGAATCCTTGAGCGGTTTGGGTTGAGAGGAACCTTTATCTAGATTATCTAGTTTCAACTCCCCATGCCATTGGTCGGGATGTCATTCATTAGCTTGGGTTGCTCAGGGTCCCTTACAACCTAGCCTTGAACACTTCTGGGAACTGGGCATCCACAGCTTCTTTGGCCAGCTTGTTCCGGTGCCTCACCAACCTCTGAGTAAAGAATTTCTTCCTAACATCTAACCTAAATATGCCCTCTTTCAGTTTAAAATCATTGCCCCTTCTGCTGTCACCACCTGCTTGTACAGAAAGTCCCTCTCTCTGTTTTTTCATAAGCTTTTTTGAGGTATTGAAAGCCTGCAATGAGGTCTCCTTGCAGCCTTCTTTTTTCCAGGCTGGACAACCCCAACTCTCTTAGCCTGTTTTCCCAGGAGAGATGCTCCAGGCCTTTGATCATCTTTGTGGCCACTTCTCTGGATCTGCTCTAACAGATCCTTGTCTTATGTCCAGGACCCTGAGCTGGATGCAGCCATCCAGGTCTCACAAGGGCAAGGAGTGGGGTAGAATCATCTCTCTCATCCTGTTGTCCACACCTCTTCTGAATGTGGTGAGCCTTCTGGGCACTATGCACACATGGCTGGGTTATGTCTGGCTTTTAATCCACAAAAATCCCCAAGTCCTTCTTGCCGGGGCTTCTCTCAATGACTTTTCACAGTCTGTATTCATGTCTGGGATTTTCCCGTCACACGTGCAGCAACTTAGACTTGGTGAATTTCATGAGGCTCTATGACTTCTCAAGTTTGTCTAGGATCATCTGGCTGGCGTTCCATCCTTTTGTGTGCACTGCACAGCTTGGCTTCATGTTGTCCGCAAACTGGCTGAGGGTGCATTCATTCCTGTAGTCTATGTCATTGAGGAATGATGATATTTAAGAATACTCTGCCCAACACAGAGTCCTGAGGGACACCACTCATCACCAGCTGCCACCTGAACATGAAGTCATTGACTACACTCTCTGGCTGTGTACATCCAGCCCATTGCTTTTCCACTGAATACTCCATTCATCCAATCCATGTGTCTCCAATTTGGAGATGAGGATATCACCAGGAACCATATCAAAAGCCTTTATAGAATCTAGGTAGATGGCATCAGTTGATTTTCCCTTGTCTCCCATTAGAAGACCACCAGATTGGTCAGGCACAATTTGTCCCTAGTAAAGCAGTGCTGGCTGTCTTGGATCACTTTCTGGTCTTTTACATGCCTTAGCATATCTTCTAGGAGGATCTGCTCTATGTTCTTCCCAGGTGAGGCTCACTGGTTCGTAGTTGCCTTGATCTTCCATTCTCCCCTTTTCAAAAATAGGGGCAACATTTCCCTTGTCTCAGCCACCTTCACCTGACCACCATGACTTTTCAAACATAGTGGAGAGTGACTTGGCAACAACATAAGACAGTTCCCTCAGGAATACATGTCCACAAATCCCATGGACTTGTGGCTATTCAGTTTTATCAGCTGATCCTGAAACTGCTGCTTGCTTACAGTGGGAAGGACTTCACTCCCCCCACACCCACCCAGATGTCTGGGGACTTGATAGCCGTGGAAAGTCTTGTGGCCAGTGAAGACTGAGGTGAACAACTCACTGAGTACGTCAGCCTCCTCCATATCCATCACCCCTGCTTATTAGGGGAACACTCTCCTTGGCCTTTCATTACTGAGTATAAACTTACAGAATTCCTTCTCTTTCGTGTCCCTTTCCAAGTAATAGTCCATCTTTGCCTTGGCCTTCCTGACCTAATCCCTACACATTCAAACCATATCCCTCTACTCTCCTGAGGTAACCTCTCCCTCCTTCCACCCCCTGTGCATTCCTTTCTTACTTCTCAGTTTGAGGAGCAGATCTTTGCTCAGCCATGCCTATTTCTGACCTGCCTTGCTCAAATTCCTACACATTCCTTCACATCTCAACATATTCATATGACCGTATTTTGTAAATTAAAACTTATTTTGTTTTATTTTATTTTTGGAACAATGAAGTTAAAGAAGTATGAAAATATCTACAATCAAAAGTTCATGGAAAAAGGATCTACTGCTTTCACACATCTTCGGGCCCAGTCTTGCACTTTGTACTTGAATGAAATTCCCCGCCACATGGGACAAAACTCTCTAATGTCAACAAAGTTAACCTGCTTGACATCTTTTCAGACAAAATGTCTGGCTTCTCAAAAATCAACCGATTTCAGTTCTTAAACAAAACAACTGCTTCCTTCACCTGATTTCAGGAGGAACTTTGCCAGCAAAAAACCTTCACAAGTGGCCCCATTGTGTCTACCCGCCCTTGAATGATTGCTTCTTAGCAGTTTCTCTTAAGAAAACTGTGCATAATCAAAACTAGACAATAGGAAAAACAATGAATATGAATGACTCTTGGATCTCTGAGAGCCTTTGTTATGCTGCCACCAATGTACACAAGAAAGGAGCTATATATGGGACCCTATGAGGTGATCAAAACATTAACCAGACATTGTAACCATTTTTCAATATTCTCAGCCCCGAGTGTGTGTTTGAAAGAAATGTGCTACTTGGAGCAAAGCCATTTTTTAGTGTGCGCGCCCTGTATCTTTGCTTACTCATGGCGGTGGTGGTGACAGAAGTGCTGACGCTGGTCCCAGAAGCAGCACTACAAATACCTCCCTCTCCCTTCCTTGCATTCAAAGCTAATCCAGAGACCTGTGAAAGAGAGATGTGAAATCTTATAGCAGCTTGCTTATCCAGAAACTAGCACTGAAATGCATAATTTTACTGTTAGCTTTCCTAAAAGTACACTTTAAATGGTAATTAAGTCATAAATATTTGAGGGCCAGGTTGCGATACTGTTCCTCACCGCGACAGACGGCGCAGCCGAGGCTGAGTGTGCCCTGCTCCTGAGGGGCATGGCTGTGCCTGGGCTCTCCCAGCGGGGACCCCCCTAAGGGCTTGCAGTCCCTTGCCGTGCCCCTCTGGGGTGCCTTGCTTTTCCTGAGCTCTCTGAACCTGCCACGAACGAGGCTGTAAACTCTGCCACGCTGGCTCTGCTGCAGATCTACCTGCTCCCAGGTGCTTCAGGCAGCTCGACGTTTGAACACACGTATGGCCAAGTGTGCTGCCCCACCTCAGAGCTGTGTGCATCACTGCTTCCATTGGGACAATCATCATTGCTCACGCATCTTAAACTCCCAGTTCCTATGAGCCGTCTTATTTACAGGGTGATATTTATTTATAGCTATTTCATGAAGTATAATGCACTACAAAGTGTAGTTGTGTTTGTGTGTGTACACCTGCCTGCCTGTGTACATATCCAAATCAAAGTATTAAACCCCTGTCTGGTAAGTATGTGAGATTATTTTCAATCCATTAACTGAATCTGAAATACCTTTAAAAATAAATAACATTTTTCTGTAAGGAAAATTACTAAGTGGGTAATTATTGGAGGCATACTACGCAGTGTACTTGGTGATATCTGAGTCAGCTTTATTAAGAATGCTATTTGTTAGGCACTCTTTATAAACACAGTATGCTTTAGTTGCTGACCTACTAATTGCTAGGTCATGTATCTAGTTGTTAGTCAGGGTGATTTTCTTTCAGGTGATCTTTACAAAATAGCTGTTCATGAGATCTAACAAGGTCAAAAAACCTCGTGAAATGACCTTAAATTAGAAAAGACTGTATATCACCATGCCATGTGGGTACTTTGAGGTACTGCTTTTAAAAATAGGGCTAAATAAATAATTGAATGATACTACTACTGCAATTACTACTACTGATAATGATAATCAGGTTTTATGATAAAACTGATAGACAATTTACTGAGTATTAGTCGCAGTCTCATAATTCATAAAGATGTTTTTTGGTATAATTTGACAAGGATTAGGAGATAAATCCAAATGAGAATTTTTTATTCTAATATCTCATAAAGACTACCTCTTACTGATTTTTGAAGTACTGTCTGACAGAAGTCCCCACATGTAATACAAAGAGAGTAAAGAACTTTTAAAACTGAAGGAACAATTTCATTTGTGAAATGTGTGTTTAGTTCATTAAAAATTAAGTTCCCCATCACTGCAGTTGCAAAAACGAAGTACAATGTAAGCAGAATTCTCTCTAAATTATTGTATGTATGTGATACAAACATGGCAATCAAATACAGGGATAAATGACTACTGGCACTGTTGATCGCATAGCAAGCAGAAAATCCACAGACAAATCTGCATTTTTTTCCACCTGGCTCCAAATTGAAAGGACTGTGGAAAAGTGTGGTTGTGAGCAAATCTAGACATTTTCATGACCTTCAGTGGCACAAGCTCTGAGAACTCAGTGTGTTGCTATGCCTCAATTCATTTTTCCTCATAACCATCTTATGATAATAAATTTTAGGAGGAGTAACTGTGCATGTTGAGGTATATTTAGTCAGTTGCAGCACATACAAGACACTTCTCTGTACTTTTTCAATCACAGCAGAAGCCTGTGCCCCAGCCTAGGCAAGCAAGTCTCTCCCATTTCCACAAAGAAGTGCAGCATCCAAACACCATGGCAACCTTGCCTGTTTCCCCTTTCGCACTCATTCACAAACCCACATCTTAGATCACATTCCATAGCCCTTTCTTGGAGTTTGGTGCAAAGTCTCTCTTTTTAACACTGTTAGCATAGGCAGAGAGAGACTAACAATGAGAAAATGAAATTATGGACTAGGGTGGAAAAGTCAATTGATTCTTTAAAAAGAAAGCCAGGGAAAAGCAGAGGGCCACACACTCAAAATATTAGCTCGAGCAGTTGAAATAAACTTTGCAGTCAAATTATTCAGTTATGCTGGAATTTATTGTAATATGATGACTTGCCACTGAATATAGACATTATTCAAACTTTCCTTTTATTTAGATCCTATTTTTAGTTTTCTGATCTGATGGTATCAATATGCCAGGTATACATCAAAAGCACCACACTGATATCAGAATGAAAACATATCATTTTTTTGTGGGATCTCAAACTGACAATAGAGAAAATGTTGTTGCAAATGAAAGTATAAATAGAAAATTAGCATTGTTCAGGACCTTGTAGCTCAGATGCTGTAAAATTAACTTATAAAGCCATTTCAGGAGTGACTTAAATATCAAGCCAAGTACAGTTCTAAAAGCTTCCACCTAATCCCTAACAGGGAAGCCAAAGAAGCTGGCATTTTACAACAGTCACTACATGGTATTACTGGCAGGAGTTCTACAAGCAACACATATTAGACTAATTACCATTAAACTATATTAGTTTCTGTTGATTTCCTGGCTAAAAGTTCAGAAGATCTTACCTTTTTCCATGTGATGTGCTTGCCAGGTTTTACAGAATTCTCAGGACTTCATAAGTAATATAACACCTTGTGTGATGTAATTTCAATACAGCAATTGTTTATCACAGAACTGATCCTCAACCTGGCTCGGATCTAAGAAACGTTTGTGAATGCCACTTTGCCCTTGCCCACCTGTTTTATGTTTCTCCTCCTCCCCTTATCTACCTTTTCCACACAACAAGACAATCCAAAGTGTGGGCCATTTAAGTGTCACCAGGTCTGCAAGGCTCGAAAAGCTCTGCCAGTTAACATAAAACAAAATCACTGTCGGTTCCATGGAATCGCATTTCTCCACCACAAAGGAAAATGAGAGGAGACGAAAGGTAGCTTTAGAGTGGGGGTTTGAATGAGGACACTTTGTGAATGTGAATGGAAACTCTACATTCTTTGTTATTTTAACAGGCTGTGTCTGTTCTCCTTGAAAGAAATTGTATGAGAGAAGATTGGATTAAGTAGTTTTTATTTTATTTCAATGCACTTGTGCACTTTTACAAAGATCAACTTACTTAGCCATGTAATAAACTCTTGTTTTACAATAGTAGTAGTGCATATTATACCACTGCAGGTATCTGTAAAGCAGGGAATCAGAGCAGGGAAACAAAACATTTGTTTCTTTGGTGAATGAAGCATATATCATTACCTTCAGTCAGTATGTCAGATATAACTTGAACCTTTGCAAGCCAGTCTGAACAATGTCCAGGTGCCAGTTAATCAGCTTTGAGCGATTGTACCTATTCAGATCACTACCTAATTCTTTGCAATTAAACTTTTGATAGGTTGGTGTTAATATAAAAATCCTGAAATTTTCTAAGAGCAAAAGCCTTTTTCAATCTACTTAATGCATAACAAAGTCTGCCTTTTAGCAAACACCTCTTCATTAGAGACATTTGCAATTTTGCATAGGTGTAATCTTCAGAAACAAGTATAAATACTTTAAAAAGTATGAAAATCATCTGTATTGCTGTTAAATTGTGGAAAAGTTATGTCTTGTAAAGAACTCATTTAATCTTTCACCAAATTCTAAAACCTTTATTAAGGCTTTTACTCTTTTAAAGTTTCCACTGTGTTCCTTGTATTTCTGGCTCCATCTGAACTGGTTCCAGTAGAAACAGGCTATTATTGCTTTAAGTTGCAAATGAATGTTACCAATGTGATGCACTGGCTATAGAGTTTAATGAAAGAAAGTGGCCAAGAAACAGCATAGATGTCAGTATTATAAAGAACTTAGAGAAATAAGAAGGCATTAGAAGGTAAGAAAATGATTCTGAATAAAATATATATGTTTAAAGAAAAGGAAATAAGGTTTACTAAGTCTTATTGGTGTCCTGTTTTAGAAAGATGAATGGTGTTTTCAAGTTTTCCATGTTATATATCCTTTGTCGTGTGTGGTTTTGTTTTTTTTTTTTTTTTTTTTTTTTTTTTTTTTTTTTTTTTTTTTTTTTTTTTTTTTTTTTTTTTTTTTTTTTGTTTTTTGTGGTTTTTTTTGGTTTCTTTTTTTTTTTTTTTCCTTTTTTTCTGAGAATAAAACTCTTCCCTTTGGAATAGAAATATCTACAGGATTTTCACCCTTTCAAGTGAACCCTGAGAAGTGTCTAATACTGCTTAATTATTACCTTTGACAGAACAGAAAACTTAAATCAAATTGAGTTTCACTTAAAATATTCTGAACCATCCACAAGAAGCCTATCATGCAATAAGTTGCTCATATACTTATCATACAAGAAATAATGAATGAAATCAGAATGAGAAATTCCAGGAAGATATTTAAAGGACTGTTGTGATAGGCAAAACGATGTTATTGTGAGCAGGAAAAGGAGAGAAAAGGAGGAAAAAGCTTGCACTTAACAGGAAAAAACATTAAAGGAAGTTAATTTGGTCTTCCACTAAATTTGAGTTTTTCATTGGAAGACGAACATGCAGACATTGATTGGAAATACTTTACTTGAATCCTGGAAAAAAAGAATTTGTAGGATCAAATAATATTAATCATGACAAATTTGCAGAGAAAGAAATTATTAGATGCTATTACAAGAGGGATTCTCACTGCTGAGGTGTTCTAGAAAGATAAGGTATCATATAATCTTATGAAAAATATATTTGTGAAAATTTTTCAGCATAATAATGGATATTTCGAGAAATTCACATACTATGGAGAAGTATATATTCTGGGTTCTATGGCTGAAGATGGATAAAATGCTTTATATACCAGATATATACCAGACTTTGTATGTTTACTTACAGGAAGATGCAGCCCAGGAAAAACATTCATAGGCGTTTCTCCACCTTTCTGGGCATCTGCTGTAGCTCAGTCACTTCACTCTTAATCTGAAATATTTTGTCCAGAGTATCAAAGTGCACAAGTTGGTCAGAGAAGCCATTTATGGATTTCACAGAACTGAGTTTAGCTGCTAACAGACAAACCTTGCCACAGCAGGATAATTCTAGGATAATTCATGTATTACATTTGAATTTTGAAAATTTCCAAAGTTTTCCAATAAACTAAAAAAATTGAAATTATTAGAAAAAACATTTATAGATGCATACAACTAAAACGTTATGTAATACATATGAGAATATTTTAAGGATGTGTTAGATTTATGGGTAGAAAAAGCTGTCATGAAAATCATGAGAAATTATTTAAAAAGCCATTAGTGAATTAGAACCTGTTAATGTATTTGATGCCATAAGAGGAGAAAGTATAACAAAGTATTTCACCATCTAAGGTTATAGCTATTTTTTAATTTCTTAAGAAAAATATTTTACATAGTGATGAGACTTAATAGAGACAACATTTGTATATCATTTATGGAAGCAGTTAGGATTTATTTTTCCTATTACTTGCTACAATTTCTCGTCTTTTAGTTGTGTTTCCCTTTCTGTGTGTTCTGGGAACACAGTAGAATCTTTTGCATATTCCTGTTAAGATATTCCTTGCGCCAATAAGAGCCCAGAGTACTGGTAGAACATTTTCCACCCCGGTTTTTACAACACATAATTTGTGTCACTTTCAAACTCTTGTTTTTTTGTCTCACTTTCTGGTTTAGGGTACAGGCAAGAGTTTTCAAGGGTGTGTGTGAACAGTGCTATCCTGAGCCTTTATTAATTTCAATGTTGAATGTACCATGGAAGTTTCTATTTAATGCCTGATGTCATTGTCTCCACTTTTGTGTTTCAAAGTGATCTTAGATCGATTCTCATATATGAGCACACCAAAGAGAAATGTGTCTTATCACTGTTGAAAGATAAACCAATAAATTGAATAAATGTGCATAAAATCATCTGACGGTAGAGGAAGAAAGGTATTTTAAGGAGAAATAAGAGGAAAGCTTTATTTTCTGTAGGAGTTAGTCTTGAAACTTTCCATTTTTAAAAAGTGTCCTATATCTCCACAAAACCTTTATTTAACTTCCAGTTAGTTAAGTGTTGCCATTCGTTTACACTAGCTGGAGTAAGTGGTTATGGCACGGTGTAAATAAGACTAATAAAATCAGCATAAATAAGCTGAAGAGTTCTTCATTCAAAAAACTAAGGATACGCAACTTTCTAAAGCCATTTCTAATGATACTTTACTGACAGATGATAATTTCTATTTATTTCTTGGTTCTCCAAGTTAGAACCATGTGTGTAGCCAGAAGAGCAATCCCACCATCCATCTCCTAATTTCTTCTATCAGTGTTCTGTAATTTAATTCAGTACTTTTCTGTGGAGCCTGGACAGACACTCTTAGGAACACAAAGTTGCAAAGGAAAAGGGCTTATTTTTGCCCTACGTCTGCTGTTTTTCTTGCCATTGATGTTAGAGAGTCTATCAAATGGGTGATTGCAGCAGTTCAGAGTATTCAGCTCTGCTTTGCCTGTGGACCTCAAAGAGCTTGCTCAGACCCTAGTGTTTACTGGTTTGAACCTGGGTTGTTTACTGATTTGACACATATGCAGTAGAAGTTTTTCTTGAATATGTGGTTCAGGATTAGCCCTAATATTAAGAATCTGCATAATGAACTGTCACAAAGAAATGCTGGCTTTGTCAAACTTGCACAGCTGTATTTTGCATCAGCCGAACAATAAAACAGTCCCTGTTGCCTGGTATTTATGTGCTGAGTGATGTCTGCCTGCCAATTATAGTGCTTGCAAAAACATATACAGGTGATGTGGTCATAAGTGGCTGCTGCAACTGTTAAATGGAGCAGCCTCATGAAAGAAAAAACCACCATTCCTCATATATGCATCGATAATATTTTTTCTCTTGAATCCAATTATTATAGGGACATGACTAGTTTTTAAAGTACAACTATTTCCTTTCAGTTTTTAGCATGTACTCGCAAATCTCTAGCCTTGTTGGTTTTAAGGAAAATAAGGCTAAAATAGTTCAAAATTAAGTTATCTCTTCCTTATTTCTGGATCAAATTGTTCATAAAGCCAAAGGAGATTTGACTTTTCAGAGTTTTAGAAATTTTCCCATATTTACAACATGAGAATGAAAACTACATGGGAAGCAAGAGTACTTTCACTTTGTATTCCGTTTTCCCCACAAGCCTTGTGGCACTTCCTGTAAAAGACCTTTTTTATTGGTAAAAAGAAGTACAAACTCTGTAATTCTGTACTGCATATAGTGTGACGCAGTTTGTTGAGTGACTTTAACCACTGAATATAAAAATTGTCGTTTCACAGGGTAGAAAAAGACTGCAAGTTCAAGTATGTTTCTTTCTTCTATTTAATTTCACTAAAATTCAGAGATAAGCTCTGTACTCTGCTGTTTCCCAGACTGTCAAGGAAGCCTTTCTCAAAAAATGTTTCAAAAATGACCAAAAAAATGCACTTTCTTTCAGTTATTTCTAGTTTTCTGTTATCACTTGAATCTCTGTCGTACAGGTGCTTCATTGTGCACAACTGTTTTTCAGGCCCTGGCAAGAACAGTTGCAGAAAATAAAAATATTTGTTGGCTTTGCTTTAACAACAAGATCTTTTACTTCTTTGTATTTATTCCATGTACATGAAAGTACACAGGTCCACACTGCCTCCATCCCAGGAATCTGGCACAGGCAACTGCTGTCAACTCGCAGCCAAGCATTTTGTGTAGGCTACTACTACTGGTAACAGTTTTCATTGGCAGTGAATTTGTCTCCAGTCCAAAGTCTGCCACTTTCTTCCTTATATTGTGTCCATTAACCCCATCCTCAGACTCCCAGCTCTTCTCAATTAAGCATATATACCAACATAAGAAAACTAAACTCCTTTCATTAGCAGCAGCTCAGCTCTGCCTAAAACTACTTCACTTTTATTATTACTTTAAATAGAAAGTAGCCTGTGGCTGTAAGAGTATTCTGTCATTGTAGCTACTGAAAAGATATTTGAACATGAGCATCATTTGTCCAGATCAGCTCAGAATACCACGCTCTCTGATCTGCATGAAAATAGGTGAAGGAAAAACAAATTAACAAATCCTTTTGGAATAAAAAAAGTCTTCAAACCCTCTTGATTCACTTTTGAGAATGAGAAGGAATAATCTGTTATGAGACTGCTTTTTCCCTGCGGTGTCAAACCTGAGACCTGGGCCCACGTCTTGAAGTGTTGCCACTACCCTGTGAAATCAAGCTGTGTAGATGTTTAGTGCAATTTTTGCCATAGATGAAACGACTTTTAATTCTAAAAGTACATCTCTTCTTCCTCTTTAAAATGTACAATGATTACTGCATATCTTTCCAAGTGCCCTCTGTGGTTGAAAGGCTATTTGTGTAAATTAGGGAGCATTGGTACAGTGGCATTCCTGCAGACTGGGATAAACTTAACAAGATGCTCTTCTCATGTGTAATTATTTTGTGACGGTTTATTTTTTGCACTGAGGCTGCATGACAATTCATATCAAGTATATATGAACGTCTTGAGATTCAGGAACATTGTGAAGAAGAACATTCAGAAATACAAGGTTGTAAAAACGAATGGTGAATGGCAATTAATTTATCTGTGCTAGTGAAGGATAACAAAACTCAGAAATCTAAGCTTCTGTGTGAGCATGTTTACCCTGGTTCCTGAAACATGAGAGATTTATATTGCTAACTTTTCTGAAGCCAGCACTTCATACCAAAGCAGTTCCTCATGGACTTCAGGATGGGAAGAAAATTGTTCTCAGATACGCACTTCTTTTCCTTATGCAAAAGAAAGAAAAATAAAAGGTCTCTTCTAACTTATCACAGACAAAACATCTTCAACAGATGCACTTTGAACCTATACCCTGTTAGCTGTTCACTACCCATACTTTTATATTCACTGATTTTCCCAGCCGCTTCTTCTTCAGGCAAAGGGCAGAGGGACCTTTAAACATCACATCTCTTGAGGCATCAGCTCTTGACATCAGTTATGTCTACAGGACCGAAAGAAGCCAAACTGGAGAAGTACAAATCTGAATGACAACTCTTTTTGAATAATCTCTTTAATTGTTTAAACTCACCTAGGCTTGGAATTTCAGTTTCTAGTTTCCACTTCCCATAAGGGTTTGCTTCTCTATTATTTGTGACACTGAGGCACTACAGGTTATGAGAAAGGATGAGTCAGTTTACACCCCCATCTCAGGTTTCCTCCCCTCTCAACTGGCTCGTCCAATATAACCATGCATCAGGCAACTTTATGTGGGATTACAGATGTCATTAACTCTTACGAGTCCATGGAAAATCTTTGCAAATCACAGTGAATAACATATGTACTTTGATAATGTAACTCTGATAATATGATATATAATCCCGTTCTTGGTAATTTAGTATATACTAGCGTCCACAACACAAATGAGTGACCTGACAGAGACGACATATACATACATGCAGTCCTGTTTTCAAGGTCATTTGCAGAGGAACTCTCAATTAACCATAATCATTTCACTATAGAGTTAAATACATATTTTACTTCAACTCTGAGTTTGTGAGATATTACCACCTATTAATATATTTATAGACTTCATTCATGCAGGAAATTTCATCTCTAAAGCTTCCTTCTTCTGAATGATGAAATACAGACCCAGTATTTTGTTATGTGGAATTCACTAATCCCGTTTCAAAAATGAACATTACTTTAAAATACACTTACATGGTAATTTATCCCTTAATGTAAACATAACAATTTCACAGGATTTTACTCATTGATTACAACAATGTATTTCTTGCTATCAAAAATCTACATATATTTTAAATCCACATGTATCTTAAATGCATAGGTATCCAAACCTAAAAACAATGGAACTGTGTAATTTTTTTCAATAAATGTTTAGAAACTAAAGACTTACATAACTGTTTTTTGTCTACAGAATCCAAACAATGCTGAAAGATTCTAAATTTACAGACTCTAGACTGCAAACAAATGTCATGAAAGGTTTTCTGTATTGCAGAAAACAAATGGCTAAGAAAGTAAATTATTTTTCTACCCTCAAATCAGAAATGTTAGGAAGGAATATTCAAAGCTGATGATTTTGTCTTTTACAACTTAAAATTACTAGTGATTAACAACAGCATTTTACCACACAACTGAACCAAGAAAGCCAAAATAACTTTCTTATTTCAACTTTCTATTACATGGCTAAGAAACAAACAACATTGCTTGAAATTCAGTAATTCCAGCTGAAGAGAAACTTGATATTTAACTTTTACATGCTAGGAAGAAAAATTTGAATTTTTCCACATTAGGGAAAATTTCTAATAATGGTACTTGGTAATACCAACTGATTTTAATCTAGATAAATTGTCAGACATTAAAAAAATGTTGAGATATTTCATTAACATTTGTTGCAACAATGAAAAAGCTAAATTTCCCTTTGTGGTGTCGCTGAAAGGTTTTGGACATCCTGGATTTCTGTTCTCTGTGCTGAGTCACGTCCCTGGGGGTGACTCTGTCTCGCATATCATATTCATATGACCAGACTCTTATTCACTTGAAATTATGGAATAGAAGGATGTATTCTGTGACATCTTTTTCTCTACCATTGCGTGGGTAAAGAAAAACATAAGTTTTACTACCTATTAATTAGTTGATGGCTCTGTGCTTTACTGGAGGACAAGAAATTATAGAAGATGGACACAAATTAAAAAATACCCCAATATTTTAAATAATTTAATAGGGTTGTAATTCAGGCTTTTAGTAATTCATGCACAAAATTTGGTGTGATATAATTACTACTATAATTACTAATTACTAATTATAATTAATAATGTGGTTGAATCTTTGGCTTAGTATCTTATTCAGTAAAGACTTAGATGATGATATCTAACGTCAATTTTAAGTAGCAAGCAATGTTTCTTGAACAGGAAATCTTTGACTGCAACATTAACTTGAAGAAGTAATTCACAATCAAGTAATATCTTACAGGTTGCTTTTCCTTCCTGCCAACAACAGATGCTCCACTCAAAATAATTTCTTTGAAGGAGTTGTATTGTATAAGCAGGGAGTAATTCAAATNTGGGTATGGGAAAATATTTGGCTCATGCTCCCAATGCTCCTTCTGCAACCTTGATGAAACTGAATAAGATAATAAGATATAGTAAAATAAATTAAAACAATGTAAAATAAAGAAAAAATAAAATTATAAAAATTAAACAACGTGAAGTCTAAAACATAAGCTTCTTTCCCCATATTCCCACTGTCCTGCTGACTTTAGACAACTCAGATTGGATTTGGGACTGGAAGAGATTTCAGGAGATCTCCAGAACAGCATCCTTCTTAAAGGAGGGGTGGTTAATGAATCAAACCAGATTACTCAGGCCTTTATCCCATTCAGTGTGGCCTTTTTAGTCCGATCATCCAGTCAGTATTTTTTTGCACCTGGTTGTCACCAAGATGTATTCATCTTGGATAAAAAAAGTACTGTGGGAGAGGGATGAGAAAATAAGGAAATAATATGTCTCTCATGGTCTTGGTAAGTTCCTTAATAACAAAACTTTCGGATTTGGATTTGGATTAGGAGAAAATGTTGAGAACTGATAGCATAATTTCTTTTTTTTGCTATATTTCCAAGTCATACTAGCATAAGTTGTCCATAAGAGCTCTGGAAATCTTTGATCCCTTCATCAGGTTGTGAGAAAGTAGCCTGTAACTCCTCTGCCTTGGCTATGTTCCATAAAGGCCAGGATCTGCCCTGCTCATCTTTTTCAAGTCTGGGGTATCTGTGGGTGTGCGCAGGGACAGAGATGTTAGTGTCAGAGAAGCTAATGTCAAAATGCTTGTCAGTGACAGCCTGGAGTGCCTTTGGATTTATCTGTTTTCAAAGTGGCTCATTTTAGATTGTAAAATTCGATTCACATAACATTCTTCCTATGGCACCAAACTGTGAGGAGAGGGCTTGCTCTTTGCTCATTGAATACCATTTTAGAATTTGAATAGTCTACAGGTAAAAGGAGAAAGTAATCAGAGGGCTGTCTACAGAACTGAGATTTTCAGCCCACTTTAGTGGATGTGTTTTAATGGAAGATTTGTAGCTAAATGCTTATCAAGATGTTTAACTTTGGGCATTGATACTTAAAATAAATCTTCCAGGCCCAGAGCTGTAACCAAACTGAGTTATATACAATATTATCTCTTTGCTGAAGTGTTTCGGCGTGAAAAGGAATGGGTACATTTCTGCAGGAGGAATGAAGCTGTAGTCCTGTCTTCTTGCAAAGAGAGGAAGATTCATAATGGGAAAGTTACATTTAAGGAATTTCTATAATTCAGCCGTCCATTTACAGCCCTTTAATATGAATTTTCCACGTGAAACTCTCAAAACTTTCATTAATCGGGCTCTGGTTCATACAGAATATGCATATGTGTTTTTTTCAGAAGCAGTTAAAAAATTCAGCAAAGAAATTGTGCTGTAAAAAAGGCTCTCCCTTATCTTTACATGTAGTGTAACATGTATATGTTACAGATATATATTACATTGGTTTATACATAGAGTTTATAAATGAGGTAATTTGCATATTAAGCCTCATTAAATGTCAATGTTATTGTACTCTTTCAATGAAGAAGCAAAATAACCCCTAGAAAATATTTATATTATTTATTCTAAACATAAGAGTCTCAGGAAATATGTTGTAACTACATAAAGGACTTCAGATCTGCTACAAACTCATAAGACTGTTTGGGAATCATACACAGTTTTGACATCTTAGTTATTTGTTGCTTTTTTCTCAAAAATCTTTGCTTGCTGTAATTCAGAGGAGCTCAGCTTTAGGAATGAATATATTTTAATACAACTGTGATGAGAGTCATTGGCAAACAAGCTGCTTTTGTAATAATGTCTTCACTTACAAGTTTTTGGTCTCAATTAATTTTTCAATTTTTGAGGTCTTATTATTTCACTAAGGATTTAGAAATGTTCAATAACTGCTTTGTTTCAGAAGAATACAACCTGAAGATTTTATGGTTTTGCATGAAGAAAAATAATGGAAAGTATTTTGGGAAACCGATACATTTTATTGCTAAAATGACAAAATGCCTAGTTTTAACTATTTTTTTCAGTAAAATATCACTTATTTTTTATGCTAACATCTTCTAGCATGTAACTGCCATCGCACTTGACCTCTTCTAGTAGAATTAGGCCTCTTTGACATCTAATTCAAAGAAGGAGTTGAAAACATTCCGTTCCTAAAATGTGAAAATGGTATTTTTCATCCCAGGGGTTAGTAGGTGCTCTCTAATATCTAATTTCTCTTAATTTCTCAGAATGTACAAGGGAAACTGGCTGATTTTGTGCAGCATTTATGTTTCTATGGCACTGTATTTTCATAGGAAGAACTTTCCTGACAATGTTGCTCTGAGTGGCTCTGCACATTGGGTGCAAATCTTGTCTCTGGGCTGAAGCATACGTAATTCTTTTTGTGGTGAAAGCCAAGAGAATATGGCATTCTTGGCTTTTTCAGGCTTGTCTGCTATCAGTACAACAGAGGACTACTTGAAAGGTTGGGCCTGGTTAAGGAACAGTCTTTATGAAATCACTATTGTTTTCCCCAGTAATGTAGAGCTGAGTGATAAAGAAGAGGCATGTCTCAAAATCTAGGAAAATTTTGATTTACTGTCAAATCTATGATAGGCATTAACAAAGCCTAAAATAAGAACAAGTTTGATAGATTAAAAGACATGTTCGGTTATGGATGGAAGTGGAATTTCATTCAACTGAAAATGGAGAAAGTTTACTGTCTTACCATTCCAAATATTTTGTTTTATATACATAGGAATTGTGAAAAAGAATGCATTGTACACTGCTGACATTTGCTACGAAAGAGTTTGAAAAACAGGATTATTTTCAGATGGACCTTTTCAAATTTGATAGACTTAAAGGATTTTGAGCTACTTTAAGTAATGGATTAAATAAATCACAAAGAAAAGGTGGGCACTTACAGACTGAAGGGGAATATACCTTTGTAAGTTATGCTGTGTGGTTTAGAAACCTTGAATAAGGTTATTAAAACTCTTTGGAAGTAAGTTTAAGAGCAATTAAAAATACAAATTGCATTTTGAGAGATATAAAATACTTTATTTTGGCAGATATTTAGTAACACCTGCTCTACTTAGAGCAGTTTCCATTAAAACTCTCTCTTTTCTTGTCACGTTTCTGAAGGTGCAAACTTTGGGGTTTAATCCTGTCTATCCTGACACTTTTTCAATATCAACCATTTTTTTTAATAATTCCAAACTTTCCCCCTTTTCCCCAAATGCCTAGAGCAGGATAAAACAGCAACAATTTTAAGGGAGGATTGCAATTATTTTCATTAAATATGGCCCTACCAAAAAAAAGGGGAAAATGGTGTTTATTAATTAAACTTTCATTCCTCCTTCTCAGGGTTCTGTAGTGTTTTATCATTCATCATTCTGGTACTTTATTGTTTGTGTTGTATTCTGTACCCCTTTTAACATATAACCTTCTTAAATTGTGGTTACTAAAGATGGACAGGTACTATCGAAGATGATTTAGCAGCATTAAGGTTAACCAACCAGCTCTTACGGTAACGATTGTGCTAAGAATCCACCAACGGAATTTTTTTAAAAGTTGCATCAGAGTATAGGCCAACATGGGGCTTTCAATCTGATTGCACTGAAGAATCATTTCTTCTCAGTTTTTGCATATGTATTTGACTTTTCAACTGTAGTATCTTGCCTTTTTGTTGCGTTGGATATTTTTTACATTTCTCCACTCAGCTGAGATTTTCTGAATCCTAATATTGTCCAGTAAACTGCCTCTCTCTCTCTGTTCTTTTATTACATCTTTTAAATTGTTAATGAAAGTAATGATTACTTTCAGCCATTTGGCCATGCAGACCTCAACATGGCCTCACTCAGACCATTATTTTGACAGGTTCCTTCTCTGTTCTTTGAAATCAAATCTGGCATCCTAGAAGATAGTAATTAATAACACTGGGATAGTGCTGGTTAGTTGTTTACAAATTCTAGAGTAAACTTTATTTGACCTTACTAACTGATTATGCCTAGAAGAAACACTTTTTTTTTCTTTTTTTTCTCCCTTTTTCTCCTTTTTCTACTGTTCTCTCATATAAAGACCACTCAGGCCACATAAGGCATTAAATGTATAATTTGCTTTAGACATATCTATTTAATCTGATGTTTATTAACAAATATACAGCAGGAGCCAAAGTATCTTCTCCAGGCACATTCTCAATGAAATATTATGTGAGATATAAATGCAGCTAAATTTCCTTTATAATCTTCTTTGACCATTGTGTTTCTACAATCTTTTCTTCCTGCAAGTTCTTTTTCACTTGTAAACCCTGTTGCTCTTTATCATTCTGATTTTATAAACATTTTCTGCTTACCATTCTCTAATAATTACTCTGGCTCCAGGTTTTATTCCCCATGTTTTTGACCAGTCCATTTTGATTTTTAGAATCTGTTAACATAACCATGGTGGTTTTCCAAATTTCAGATTCTTATTGCTCCTGTATTTGAAAAAATTTCCTCACAGGTAATTTTTAATATAGATCCTTTCAGTAAGATGCCATGTTTTACACCCTGATTTCAATGAGATTTTGCCTACTGATTAATTGTATTTACTCAGGTTAATGATCTTCTGTTGCTTCTGTGGTGTTTCTTTACTTTTTTTCTTAATTGTGAGCTTTATTCTTTACTTTCATCCAAATTGCCTTCTGTCTTTCAATCCTTATCAAGGTCCTGCATTTTAGCTAGAACTGTATTTAAAGTAGCTGTTCATAAATCCTTGAAAAACTGTTGCTTATATTCTTCCATTGTGTGAAGGCTCATATACTGCAAATATCATGAAGTTTGGTGTGAAAGTCTGGACTCCTTAGCACAAAAATGACCTGGACATACCAGAGAGAGACCAGCAAAGCACCAAACAGCAAAGTCACTGGAGAATCTTTCTGATGAGGAGAGACTGAGAGAGCTGGGACAGTTCACCCCGAAGAAGAGGAGGCTCAGGGCAGACCTCATTAATGTACATAAACACCTGAATGGAGGGTGCAAAAAGGATGAAGCCAGGCTCAACAGTGGTGGCCACCATAAGGGTGAAAGGCAAGATACACAGAGAGAAACACAGGAGATTCTCTCTGAAAATCAGGAAACACTTTTTTCCTGTGAAGGTGATAGGAACAGGTTACCCCGGAAGGTTGTGAATTCTTCATCCATGGGGACGTTCAAATGCCATCTGGACACAGACCTGGCCAACTGGTTCTACCTCTCTGCTTGAGCAGGGTAGCTGGACCAAATGAACCCTTGACATCCCTCCCAACCTCCGTAATTCTCAGTTTAAAAAGCTCTATTCTAAAAGCAGAATTTGAACACTGGAAGTATTTCTTAAGATCATACATAAGCAATGAGGCTAAAACAAAGAGATGAACACTTTTTAATTTAGTGAGAATATTCAGTGTTGCACAGTAAATGGTCTCAAATTTCTTGAGGAAAAATTAGAATGTGGTAATGAAACTAAGCACTGCATATAATGCATGTATCCTAGGAGGTTAACCAAAGATTTCATAGATAGAAAATTCTGGCATTTCTTTTTTCTCAGTATTTGGTGCAACTACATTAGAATTTTTTTTAACCTATATTTAATATGTAACAGAATTTATATTGAAAGAAAAGGTTAACAAGGGGACATCAAAACGTTTAGATGACAGGAGAAAAGGAAATAAAAGGGCAACAAAGGATAAGGCATAGAAAAGTCAGAGACTGAAGCCTTTGGGAGTAATTTCATTGCACAATACCCATTAATGCATGTAGTAAATTTCCAAGGTCAGCAATAGAAGTTAGCACAAACAGTTGCATAAAGGAGCTGAGCAAGAAGTTCCAGGGAGACAGTGCTGTCATTTTTGCTAGGAATGGCAAAGGACAGTTCAGGATATTTTTTCATGTTTCATAGTCCTGTTCAAACCACATTCTTCTTTTGAACCCAATGCTCTATAAATGGGTCCTTTCCAACAGTAATAAAAATCAATACAAAGCCCATTAAAAATGCAGAATGTAGAAGATTAATGAATTAATAGCTATAGTATTTTATATAGCAAAGACAGCTGTCCTATATAGAAGCACAGCAATTTTGTGTGAGGCCAGGTTGCACTTCATATCTCAGACAGATGGGGACAAATTCCATCTCTCTCTTTTCTCTCATTGATGTGAGGCAGAAGGTTTTAGTGTGGGTGTGCTGCCACTGCATACAGGCCTCTAAAGGTAGGTGATTCTCTTCATTCTGAAATCAGGGCTTACTCATATTATTTTTTACTTGGTATATTTTTATGGATTGTTGTATTAAAACAGTGTGTTGGAGCTAAAATGTCGTTGCGGTTGGAACACCGTTGTAAAATTTACATTCAAAGACAATCTCTTTCCCCAAAAGCTTGTAGTCTAAACACACAAGAAAAAGGATGAAGTGACTTTCTCAAAGTTATATATCAGAGAAGGCACAAACTGGGAACATGGTTTTATGCACTGGAGATGTCAAGATTTTTGTAGAGAATTTGTCCCTTTTGGGGAAGAGAATAAACTTGTAGACTGTACTACTAAAGAGCTGAGAGTCAGACCTTTTGTCATTTTTAAACAAAATTTTCTCCAAGCACAAATGGTATTGGTCAAAAGTCTTTGCTGGACTGAGCTCTAAAATATCTCAGGTATGGAGAAAAAAAGGTTGGAGGAGAAATAATTTAAATCAGAAAGGACTTATATGCAGTGGAGTGGGACATGAGCCACATTCAAAGTGAGTATATTCTTCCCTGAATGTGTAGGTGTAACTCCCTCGTGTATATTAAAAATGATCACTTACAAAATGATTTTAGATATATTAATGGACTTACTTCCAATCTATTTCTGCTTGTCAGATGTGTCACCTCACATCCTTAAAGTACAAGAATGGCAACACTCTCTTTGCTCTTGACAAGTGAACTAAAACGGAAATCAAAGTATTTCTATACAGACTTTTCAAAGGAATTTTCCATTTTAACTGAAACAGGAATATGAACTTTCTGATATTCAGAAATATCTGCTGAGCTAGAGACTATTCATAATCATAGATAAACCCACAAAGTTTCTGATAAGGTAAAAATTAGGAAGTTGTGCTTTAATTTGGAGGGGTGGAGGTGGTGGAGCAGAGGGTGTAATGAAAAGTTTTTGTTTAGTTTAACTGTATGCCTTTTACATAAAGCAAAAATCCTTTCTCCGTTTGCCATTCTGTTCTTATTTGTCTGGTTAAAACACTATAATTAATTTTTCTGAAACCCAAATTTATTCCTTTTTCCACTTTTCTTTCTAGTAAATCTGATAGAAAAATAAGGTTGCAATTTGGAGTTATACCTAGTACTGCAACAGGTGTTGCATTAGTGAGTGAAAGATCTGCCCTTGCCTAACTCAACCTAGTGACAAAACACACAAGGAGAGTGCCTGGTAGCCAAAGAGGTTTTCCTTATTTAGTGACCATAATGTTGTTGCCTAGCATTTCACTGAGCTAGAGTTTTTTTTAAAATTTTATGTTGCTGTTCTATTTTTCTCAGTATTTAGTTTGGTGTATCATCCAGTTGTAACATCTAGCTGATGTTAACTTTTGCTTATGGACACTCACGTTCACTCTATGTATACATAGATGATGTGAGATACTCTTTGAAACAGATGCATAACTCTCATGTCTCTAATGCATTTTATTGTGGTTGAATAGTACACACTTTTTTTATACTTTATCAGCAAAAGATTCATAATTTTTTATTTCAGCCTGTGTTGAAAATGCATATATATTCTGCATGAATCTGCTTCAAATCAGATTTTCTTATTAATATATATTTTTACTATATTGTTGAATATTAATTTAAGTGACTATGCGTAATCATAAAGGTAAAAACATACGGCATGCAATTGTTTTTAATGATTTCAGCTACATAAGAAGAGGTTGCCTGCACTCAAACGCCCTAGAGTTAGGCAAAACACAAGCACCCAGGAATATGTATTCCTACTTATAAAACCTGTGCAAAGGAATTTTTATTTGTTTACTGTTTCAAGTCACGGCTAGTGACCTAAGCTTCAGTAGACTGATACCTGACCTGATACACTGCAATACAGTCAATATTTGAATTTTGAGCTGCTGTACTATGGGCAACTGTTATGACAAGGTTTTCCTAGCTAAAAGTGAGAGAACTATGCATAGTAAAGAGGAAAACGGAATCCCTCCCTCTGCTTTATTTGTCCAAAAGGCTAAATAGTAATGAATCACATCAGAGCATGGAATGTGATGTTAATACAATTACTTCTTACTTTGTGAATTTTCAAAATTAATAAATAGTGGTAATTTTGAAATAGTATACCATGATTGTGGTGGTCCCACAAAGTGCTTCAAGAGATTAAAGGTTACAGCCAAGAAGGCCAAGGAGCTCCCAACTGTAACAGTTCAGAAATAGAAAAGTGACAACAAATGTAGCTTTTAGAATCAAGAATGAAATCTATTTTTTTTTTTTTTTTGAGAATAAAGATCCACAGTGACAGAACCACGTGTAAATTCTGAAAAGTTTCAGCCTACACAGAAATCCCAATTCCCAGCACATATTGATAAGCACATACATATTCACTCCATTGGTTCAATAATTTCAGTCAGGCTGTTTTAATGTGAATCAGAGTTTCAACTTCAGATTTCATCTATCTGAAACCTTACAGACACAGAAAATACAAATAACAGAAAATATAAGAAAAAATAAATTAATTAAATAGTTGTAATTTATACATTGAAGAAATTTTTAGTATTCCAGAAATCATATGAATCACACATTCAGTTAGATTCAGTTACCATGTGCACAATATATACTCATGAAGTTGGAGGTAAAAATGAGCTTTGCTCGGATAAATGGATAAATAAATCACAGAATGGGTCAGGCTAGAAGGGACCACAGTGAGACATCTGGTCCAACCTTCCTGCTCAAGCAGAGCACATTGTACAGGATTGCATTCGGATGGTTCTTGTGTATCCCCAGAGAAGGAGATTCACTCAGTTAGAAGCTCAGTGATTACTTTTTTTAGGAGATTTGTGCAGTATTTCTAGGAATAGGTTATTTGCTGTTGTGAAGAATACATAGAATTGCAAAATGTTGTCACTTTAAAACACAATACGCTTAGGAAACATGAGCAATTAGCATTTTTTGACAATGACTTATTTTACATGTTAGAGCACATGGTTCTGCAGGAACATATTTGTCAATCTAGAAATAGACTAGTTATTCTGATACTGGGCTGTAGAGAAAATAACCACCAGAGTCCAACCATTTCTGTTTTAAATTTAAATGTTCCATGTCTTCAAAGACTGTGCAT
This sequence comes from Pachycephala philippinensis, assembly GCA_013397055.1. Lineage (NCBI taxonomy): Eukaryota > Metazoa > Chordata > Aves > Passeriformes > Pachycephala > Pachycephala philippinensis. The sequence continues at coordinate 56,735 of VWZT01005962.1, read as the reverse complement.
ATTGAAGAAGTGATTTCTGATAGAATCTAAGTGAAAAGATTAATGACTACAGTGTGTTATTCAAAGACCTGTTTGGTGGAGGAACCAAAGCAAATCAATGATTTTCTGATTTTGCTAAGTCCTGGTCAAGCCGCTCCACCTTTTAAGGATGTCATTAATTCAGAGTGCCAACTTGGCATAAAATAGAAAAGGGTGTACTAGATAATTTTTGTAAAAACTAAATTTTCTTGCATTACTGTTAACTTTCATCCAAAATATTTAATTAACTATATTTTCTCACAGTCTAATTTCTTGGAAATGAACTTAAGGAATTGAAATCAACCATCAATTTTTCAAATACCATAGTTTTAGCTCAGGGAAGAAACAACGACTGGCACATACAGGTGTTTCTATATATTGGTTAGTTAAATAATACACTACTATAATTTTTAATGGGCCAAGAAATTAAGTAAACGTATGAAGCTAAACCTTTGAAAGGAATTTTTGTCCACAAGCAGATTATTTTCATTCCTTCTTTGATAATATGATACAGAAATTACTCTGATGATCAGCTGATCATCACCATTCATATTTCATGACAATGTATGCATCTAAATAAACATGATTGTAACTTTATATGTTTCCTAATTATCCCTTGTCATAAGTAACAAAGCAATACCTGTGATCATATGCTGTCTGTAGTTAAATATTATCTTTTTGATGAGCAGCCAGGAGTCAAGACAAATAAGATTAATCTGAATACAGAAGGTTCTAAATACCTTCAGATAGGATGTTCTGGCACTTTCTCAAACACAGAAACAAGAATCAGAAAATAAAAGTCAATGGAGAAACCTTATGAAAAGGTTGTTCCTTAAGTTTCTAGATAGCATTCTGGAAAGCTGTAAGTCATTTAATATTCCATTTTTAAAAAAATTAAATATAAGCTCCAAGTTTGGATTTGGCTGGTCTTAGAACATAACAATCTTCTGAGCCATGGACTTTTGTTTGATAGAAATGTAGAACCAGAAAATGCAGCTATAATTTTAAAAGAAATGACCCTGGATTGGCTGTAGTTTAAATTCTCTGCCTACGTGTAGCTATATACTGCCTCCAAGCTGCAGCAGCTTTTTTACTGGTGTACAGGAGAATCAAGTGTCCAGAGGTCCACTGACCTCTTCCAATTTATATTCTTTTTTCCTCTTTTAAAACGGTAAAGAGTGGTCTGTAAGTCACTTTTCAAAGATAAGCATGTGTGAATCTGACAGTATAATTTTGCCCTTAATAAACAGAATTTATAGTGTAAGCTGTTTCAGAAGCTGTGATAAACGAGATAATTGGACATTATTCTATATTGTAACACAGACGGCCAAAATTATACCATTTAAGACACTTAAGAGGATCTGTTTGACTTCTTAAAAATATACTTTTATAATAATGAAATCCAAAGCTTATACTTTTCTTAAATGACAAAGGTATTTTGAGAAACCCATCAATTATAATTCTAAATGTGTCTCTGTAAGCCAGTTTATATTGACAAGAATACTGAAATAGAATTCAAAGCTTAACTTGACTTGCAATGGTGTTGAGAATTCTCACATAAAAAACAGCATTATTCCCTTCTTACTGACTTTTTCTTTTCTGTTATGTGAAAAGTATAAAAATCAGTGTTCAATCATGTAATATTCAATACATTGCATATATATTATTCTATGATATACAGGGGAAGTTATAAAAGCAGCATAAAGTATTAATATAAACCTTTGCTGAGGCCTGTGAAATCTTGTGTGTGTACGTAGTGCAAGAAAATGTACATTTTAAAATGAAAGTACAAACCAGTCTGTATTATAAGTCAAGATTAAGGAATACTCCCAGTTTTGCTATACTTCTACTTTCCTGGTATTTTAAAAGCCTGATGATCTAAGAGCACACACATTTACTTATCTTTCAAAGACATAATCACACTGTCATCCATTTCAGTACCACAAAAGATGGATAGCATAACATGGACTTAAAATGGGTTCATTAATTATCAAAAAGATAAGTGTTTCATCAGGTATATACAGCAGATAATATTTATCTTTTCTCATAGAGAAAAAAAGATTAAAGTAATTCTTACACACATACTGGAAAAGAAAAAGGCTGTACCACTGAAAGTTTCATAAAGTGACACTAGATAATACACTCTGCCACTAAAGACAACCTTACACAAACACAGACACAGATGCCTTCCATCACATTCAACTTTGGCAGTTAAATACCAGAATGAAACCATATATTCCAACTTTAACTATTTCATAAACTTCCTTTTGTTTCTTAGCAATTACACACACAGGGACTGCTTTTCAAAAGTTAGTGTTTCTGCTGCAGTATTTGATAACTACTTGATAGATATAGAGTAAATAATTTCACTAACTGTATAACACAATGATACGTGAAAACAAATACCAGGACTGCAACAGTCTCTGAAAGGAAATATCAAGTCCATCTAGGCATAATTAGTGAAACTGTTATGTGAAGCAAAGAAATATTACTATAACTCTGTCAGAAAAGAAACTGACAAAATAAAACAAAACTTGGGTTATTCTGACATATTTAGCAAGGAACTGGTCTGAAACAAGATCAATAGGAAACAAAAAAAACCTCATGAGAAATAACTGATTAAAAATGTACTGTCATGAACAGGAGGATGCATATTAAATTTCCAGTTCTATTTTTTTTAAAAACAGTGTTTTGTCTTAAACCTTTCCTCTGAACAATCTCCCCAAAGTTCAGATGCTGCAGGTACAATTACCAGTAAATGAGAAAAATCAATAAGAGAAATAATTTTTCAGCTGTGATTCCCTAAAGACTATGTGTTATGTTTGTAAAGGTATTATTTCACCAGTGAAATTAACCTTTATTTTTACTTAAAATAGGTTTAGCATAAAGAGATCTTTGTCTAGATATATGTTAAAAAATACCCCAAACCCCAAATCCTTTGTAGTATTGAATTTTTATGCAAGTAACACCCATTTTACTGAACATTTATATTCTGCTATAGATAAATATTTTAACACTTGTACATGTCACAACCTTTTTTAATTAGAAATTCACAGCAAAAATAGAAACATTACTCTCAGAAATATCACAAGTCAAAATCTCAAAATAATCCCTCTCTTCTAACTGCAATACCATATCTGGAATGAGGAAAAAAAAAGCAGTGTTTAGAAATAATCCTGTTCACAACTTTCAGATTTGGCTCAGTCAAAACGCAGTGAAATCAGCGGAGGCTCAAATTAGCTTTACTGAATTCTGGATCATATTCCTAATGTGAATCAGTAAATCAGTTTACTCACAAGATTGCATATAATTTATTGCACATCACAACACAGAATTAATGCCTAATTTTCCTTAAGGTAAAATTGAAACTAAAAAGGGCAGTTGATTTATATATTACTTACAAATACATGCTGGTTTTAATAATTGTTATTATCTGTCCACACATACTTACAATTCTAACAATTGCAGAAATAAATTTATATAAGAAAACACTTTGAAAAAATTATTAAAATAAACCCCCAATTTTTGTAATTTGTCAAAGATTTGAGCAATATGCCACCCTATAAATTTAGCAAAGTACTGCTTTAGGAGTTCAGAACACAGAAAATTACATTTCTAACAAGGTATCTAAGGAAACTAATTGAGGTGAAAATACAAAACATTAGAATACTGAAAGGAAAACTATTAAGAACTTGCATCAATTTTGTGTGTTGCTCTATCTAGCAACATTTTTAAAATAGAATTACAGTTTGCTTTTCATCATTATTATTGATTCATCTAAATGCCTTATGACATCGATAAAGAGATCTATTGAATCTTAATGGCAAAAATGTCAGGAACAGTATTGAAACTAACACAGGTCAGTGATTTTTAGCATCAGTGACTTCTTGAAAACGATGCCCTGACAGTTTGCAATTCCACAGCTTCAAAAGAATGTTTTAATGGCACATAAACTCTTATGATGTTCTAAACATGTTAAGGAAAGGAAAGACAATTTAGTTCAGGCCTATGCTTCCCAAAGCTGAAAAATTATGTTTATTTCCACTTAAAACAGCAAGGCCATCCTACCAAACCTTTCAAGAGATATATAATAATAAATAGAAAGCCTCCAAAGGGAGCAAGTTTATTTAACTCTAAATGATAATGTCATTCATATTAAAGGATTAAATAATTGAACATATAAAGAACTAAAAGTGCATCACTGTTTAACTCCTGAGAAACTACAGAAATGCTCAGTGTTTAAATTAAAGTCTATATACATTCCTTCAAATATACAAAGTGCACAGAATAAGGAGTGCAGAATATAAAAGCCTGATATTGATTAAACCTTGGCCACAAAATATTACCGAAATTTGAGCTGGTGAGGAATATACTGGTCTAACCATGAAGTGGAAAATATTATAGCTAATTATTTCCAAAATAATTTGATACTTGTGAATTTATTTAAAGTATGAATAGCTGCTTCCTTTTTTTATTTGTTTTGATCTAAGTTTACAGTCAAATCAGATTCAGAAACTGAAATGAAGCCTTCAGATTGATACATTATTATGTTTAAAATGACACACCCTTTTTTTTAACCACACACATGCACACTATATTCAAACAATATAGCATTTTAATACTGTGACTATTAATGAATTTGACACTGCTATTTTGGGAAAATGTCAATGACATTCATACACACCCAATGTATCTCTGCCGTCCAAACAGAAAAAAAACACATAAAAATGAGAACTGGATTCAGCAAGCATATAGTATGAAGAACTTAACTCAGGGACTGCGGAGTGAATGACAGCCTATTTTCTGCAGCTAACTCAAGATCAGAATTGGCACCTACCCTTATGCTAATGAACACCTAATTAGAGACACCTCCTATTCAATTAACTGCTCTCTTATCATCAGTTAGATTACCTGACAAGCCCTTTTACTCCAGTTCTGGCCCACCAAGAATCTTCATTCTTTTTCTTGTCTTCTTTTCTGCAAGAGAACTGATCCCGCTTAATCCCTGGAATAATGTAGCTCCTCTTGTGGAAGAGCTGGTTTCCCTCTTCCCCTTTTTACATCAAGCTAATGGAGCCAGTAGGTATTCTATTGATCTTTCTCTATGTGGTTTCCTCAAGGATTTGACAGACTTCCTTACAGGTTAAACATCCAGGCTTTCTGAAGTGGCTATAAAGCTTTGGTTTTGATTTTTCAAACTTTTTTCTCAAACCCTTGCTCATCCATAATCTTTAAAAGCTCAGTTGATGCCATGCAGAGTACAGGCTTATTTCTTTGCTGAACTAATCTAGACACTGTCTAGTGTTGAGTACAGTTGTCTGATTCAAATCTTCTGTTACAAAGCAGATGACATCTAGCTAGATGTCATGAGAAGAGACTAACAATGACAATTCACTTATCCCTTAGAAAGAATCAATTCTCCCACAATGCATCTGTCAGAGAACTCTCACTCAGTAAAAGCAATTTTTCTAGCTGTCTGACACTGTAATTGCTCTTAAATTTTCAATGAACGTTTTACAAGAACTCCCCTGAACCATGATGAAAAACTTAACTTTTTCTAAAAATGAGAGGCTGACAGGATGAAAGAGGTCTTTCTCTTTAAAGCTTTGCTTGCTTCAGTAGGAATTCTTTCATATCATCAACAAGCTGTTGAATAGAGGATAGATTACTTTCCATTTATTTCATCAATCAGATTAAAGGCTCTCCTTCACAATGCCCTTTAAACAAGAGCTGTTTATGATGTCCTCCCAGGTTCTACTTTAATGTAGTATTAAATCACCCTGAGCAGAGAGGCAGGCAAAGCATATAAATATGATGAATATCTGACAACATTTAAGCATTGCATACATTCAGGTCATTTCCCTATTTCTTGTCACTCTGCAAAAAATCTGAAATCCGTCCATCGTCCCAAGCAGGTTTTAATGATCATGTGTCATTTTGATCTGCCCATTGTCAAAAAGGAAAAAAAAAGAAAAAAAGTTGCTATATAAGTATAAATAAATATATAGATAGATACATGATAATTCTATATCTGAAATCTTCTGACAGAGAGTATGCATGACGCCAGCACACAGAACTGCTCGTTCACACATTTATTTAATTAAGATTTAGTCTGAAAGATGGATTCACTTGTGGGTGCAGATCTGTTCTATTTTTAGCACATATAAATATTGCACCGGAGAAAAAAATGATGTGCTTCTTTCCTTTTGTACACACTGAAACTGTTTTATTAGTATGAGAAATAAGTACAAGCTGCAGGCGATTGTTCAAGAATAATCAACAAGACTTTTGGTGTTATTATTGACTACACCATTAAAGATACCATTCCTTATTATCTGGATAATTCCTCAATTAAATAACATTAAGCATATTACAACACATAATTTTCCCTGGATCACCATGAAATTTTGAAAAACAATAATGAATTCTGAAATCTTTGCATGTCATGATATATTTTAATTAAGTATTTAGACAATTTAAATGCCAGCTTATTTGTGTTAGAAATGGGGAGTTCCAGGACAATCAATAAACAAAAACCATTAAATAACTTGCATATAATCAACACATAAATAGCAAGCCCATAAAGAGAATAAATTTGCACGTTCATGAGAATTCTAGATTGCATTTTGGGTGGCTTTTTTTGTTTGACTACCAATCCTATAACAATTCTGAAACTATTGTTAATGTGCATCCGATATGTATGCACATTAACAATATGAATTATTAAACAAATATGATTGATTTATCATATTGAGAGGAATTTTGTACTATAACCTTCTGAAACATTTCCTTGTGAAGTGTCCAGTATGCAGGATGAAAGTAACTATTAGTGTATATATTAATGTGTTAAAAGTATGATTATGCATTAGGAGGCTTTCTGATGGTGTACTTTTCATAAATTATGGGAGCAGACATGTGTAACTGGAAATGTCCCTACAAAAGAAGTTGTTTTCCTTGATGGAAACTATACATTTATTAATAAAAGGGGATTATTGTCATTCCCTTTATGGGATGTTACAATAAAAATAAGAGTGTATAACTTATTCCCTCCTCCAAACCCACACTTTAACAATAATTTTAACAAAACCTGCCTTTAAAATTTGGACTTCTTTCACAAACACAAGGTTTCTCAGTGTAATTGGTAATGGTGCTTTCCTTTCAGCTGTAGTTCTTTAGAAACACAAACTCCTCCTGCGTTTGTCTGTTTAAACATTTCCGTACTCCTCCTTTCTCCATTGCTTACACTCCATGAGTGTTACATTTGTGTTTTGTCTGCTTTTTCTCTTTTCACAGTAAAATTGGAAGAGCTAGCTCATCTTTTGTGGTCCCACTGAAGTCAGTGAGAAATCTGTTTTTGCATAAGGACTCTTAAATTGCTGGGGAAATTCTGCAAGTTGATTCACTCTTGCTTTGCAGAGCTACTTCCACAAGCCAGTGTAAAAATTCATCCGTTTATACTAGTGCCAAATGGTTCACTAAGTTGGTTTCTTAAAAGAAAAAATTAAAAAATTCTGTGGTCTTTTTACAGAGTCTTGTATTCTGACTCATCTTTAACAGCCACAATACACTGATCTCATGTTAGATCAGTACTTGGTGCAAATGTTGAGAAAAGTAAAGTGTTTTCAGTTTTAAACTATGAAACTCTTTGTGCATAAAAATTGCTAATTTTGACAAAATATTAGCCGGAAATATTTCTTAGAATAAATAATATATTTCCTGGACTGAACAAAGTAGTTTTAATTGCAACCAAACTAACAAGGCAGAATGGGGGATGCCAGGTGGAATTTAATTTGTCTAGTGGTTACTTGTCTAACTTAAGAAAGTAGAAATGATCAAGTAGAAACTTAATCACAATTTTATAGAAGTCTGTGGTACAAGATAGTACTCTAGATGGATCTCTTCTAGTTTAAACTGGTAAAAGAGGAATTATTTGTTTCCCAAGAAGGAATGTTTCTTGCATTTTGCAGGATGAAGAGAATAATTTCTTCCTACATATGCTGACTAAAATTCTAAAAGAACTATCAAGAAATATCTCAACTTAAACAAAAAAAAAAAAAAAAAACCAAAAAAAAACCAACAAACCAAAACAAAACAAAAATTTAAAAAAAAAATGGTTCCTGCTTCTACTTCTCTTATAATTTAGTCAAATATTAGGAAAAATAGATCTTTAATACTTGACAAGAAAATATACAAACTGCATTCTGATAAATATGTTTGCTTTGATTTCTTAAGGTTAATTTTAGTAGCTTCAGATATCCTTAAAAACAGTAAACATTTTCTTGTGTTAAAGTATACAAGCAAGTCAGTTTTATTTGTCCTAAAGACAGAGTTATAATCTTTATTATTTATTACCTTCTCTAATTCATTTGGAGAAAATAGGCAATATGGACAATAATTTTCTGGATGTCAATATTATTTCCAGCATGGACCATAGAAGGGGAAAATCCTGGACATAAATCACCTTTTCTGTCTGTAAGTCTATTCTCTTTCATAAAAGAAAAGCAAACCCAGTAATTCTATCAATGTTGGTCAACTTTCCAAAGAGTTCTCTACAAGAAGTGCTGTGGTTCTGCAAACCTTTTCATTCTCTCCTTATTTTAGAAAAAGTAAGTGCATTTATTTTCACTGGGACACTCCCTGCTAATAAACTTGTTTCTGCTCTTCCTGAAATCAGCAGGGTGATTTCAATGAGAGCAAAGTTCAAGAAAGGGTCTATGGAGATACCCATCTTTAAGAACACAAAATTAACGCCCTCCATTATCATCAGCAGGAAAATTCAGACACTTTGGGTTAGGCACGTATTGAACTAGGGTCTGAAAATTATACATTTCATCTAAAGGAGATACGAAGTAATCTCACAGTATGAACATGCAAGTAGGAGGAGATGATGACTGTTATTACAGATATTCTTTCAAAATATTTCAGATCCAGACATTTTACACATAAGAAAAGTATGATCAAATGAAACAATTTGTAATTGAGAAAATGTTGTTATGCTGGATTCAGTGTAATTTTACTTCTAAGAGAAATACTTGCAAGAAACTTGTACCACAAGAAAAAGTCAATTTAAAAAAGTAGCAAGAAATAACTGCATGCTTAAAGGGCATGAAGGAGTGACAGGAAGTATGCGATGAAAATGTTGAAGATATCCATACACTGATTTTGAGAGGGATGCTGTTGCCATGTGATTTTCCACCCCTCCAAAATCTCAAAGAACAGAAATTAACACAAAGGGGGAACAATGAAGATGCTTCATGGAAGATTTAAGCCATGTGGAAATGGTGAGCTATTAATCAAAGCAAGATTTTCTCAGGCTGGAGAAGTGCAATAAACATCTGACCCTTCAAATATTTGTCTGAACTCCAAATTTCTGGGGATTCCCTCATCATTTTAGTTTTATAACTTTGTTATTAACACTTTGCTGAAACAGAAGCAAAGGCCAGGCTCATCTTGTTGAGAATGAAAACTATAGCAAGCCATACAAGGTTATACTTCACCAGAGTTAATTGATTTTACATCTGGCCCATCAACTGATTTTATGAAAGTTGAATAGTGTCTTTGTCTTCATCTTAATACTATGGCATACACAGAAAATTATTTCTTTAGATCCCTCATTAAATCAATCAAAATGAAATGGAAACAGAAAGCTATTTGAGCTATTGGAACTCTAAAATAGCAAATTTTAGCTTAGTATCTCTAAAGCACAAGCAAACTAGTGATTTAGAGACACTAACAACAAAAGCCTACTTAGGATGCAGAGGCTAGGGGAAAAGTCAGAAAGAGAAAATATTTGTGGATAAAGAAAAATACATTATACTTTTCAATCATATCTGTATCGACACTCTAAGATTTGAGGATATAGAATCACTTATGTCATGTTCTAATTCAATTTCAGGATTATATTTGTTTTCCCAGTAATTCTGCAATGATACACTGAGATGCAGAAAAAGAATTCCATTCACATCATACACTTCACATCTCATTAGTTGAACTCATAAACAAATTTTCTCTACATTTCCCAACATTACATTTAGTCTTGTTTCCAGTCAATAAAAATAACTATAACTAAGGAGAAAATATTAGCTGAGAACAAAAAAAAAAATTACAACATTGTGCATGCAGAGGCTATCCCTAGCTCTTTAGTGATATGCACTGTCTTGGAAGATTTATTTTCCTCTATCGATATTCCTAAATTGGACAAAATCAAACCCACTGTATTTAGACAATTTATATTTAAAATTTCCTTATTATTTTCAAATTGGATATGACCAGATTTAAACTGGGAGTTAATTTTCATCCTGGCAGCTGGTAAATTGCTGTGCTTTGCATTCAGTGTGAGAATCATGCAGGTGACTCAGAGATGTTTGGGATGTTGCTCAGCAATGCTCACCCTAAATCCAGGACATTTCAGTGCCCCGTGCTCTGCAGCGATCAGGGGCACAAAGGCTGGGGNATATATTAATTTGTTTCAATTATTAAACTGTTCTTTTCTCAGCCCACAGGGGTTATGTTTTTCCTTTTACCCCATCCTAGTGGGACGGGTGGGTGGGTGAGTAGTGAGTGAGCGGCTACATGGTACTTGTTTAATGGCTGGGGTTAAATCACAAGAAGAATTCAAAACATTACTTTCGATGTATTTTCCTGTGCTTTCCATTACTGCACATGTTTCCTAGAATGTCAGTGGTAATTGTGAACCTCCAAACGGTGCTTGTGTTGGTCCTGGAATAAGTGTTTAAAGGCGATGGAATGAATCCACGGACTTTTGAGGGAGTCAAGCTTGATTAGACTGGATACTTTTCAAAAGCTTATATTACAAGCTAAGGTATCCATCCAAAGTGTACAATGAAAGTCACACTAAGACATTTCAAATATTATTTTGGTGTATTATGGATTGTCACTAGAATTCATGCAAAGCATGTCAAGGAAGGACTAACAAAAATACAAAAAAGTGAAAGTGAAAGGAATTATGCTGACGATGAATGTTTAGGATTTTGACAGTAAGGTTTAGGAATTAAAATTGTGCAGGTAAATTACTCATTCAAATCCCTACAGTTTTCCCAGCCTTTTAAAGGGCACAAGCATAAAAAAATTTTTTTTTAGAACATTTTTCTATTTTCTGATTGCCAACTTCCCCAGGTCAAACAGCTGCAAAACTTGGAGCCAAAAAACATGTCCATTGGGAAACTGAGACTTGGAAGGGCCCTGGGAAAAGGTATTTGTGAGCAGCTTAACCAACTGCTTGTGTTGGCCTTCATTCAGTTCTTGCTGCTTCTTCTCTACCTCTTGTGAATAGAGGATTGGCACAAGCCAGAATTTAAAGTATTTGCATACCAGGAAGTTTACACCGGAATTTTTTTTTACTATTTTCTGTAAAAATGGAATAGGAAATTAATTGATACAACTTGATTGCTGCCTATTATTTAGAAAGGTTTAGCCTCTAGCAGGTTAAAATAGGAAGGTTAAAACTTCTTTAAGATAGGAGTTAAATCTCCCATTTTAAGGAATTCCATTCACAGGGTTTGGGTTTGTCCCTTTCAAGGCATGTCAGTAGATATATGATAGATTTCCAACAAAAAGAGCTGCAAAATTCTGAATGGCATGAAAATTAACAAAATGAAATAAAAAAAAAATCTTACGTGATATTTTAAAATTATTTTCTGATTGAAATTGTAATGAAGTTTAATATATTGTAAACACCAGGTTAAACTAAGCAGCAAATCCTACTTCCCTTACTACTCCCTCTTTCCTACAACAAAGAAAAAAAAATTCAAAAAGGTGATATTCCGCAAAGTTACAAAATCCTGTTATTGTATCACTTTGACAAGGTCTGTTTTAAAAACTACCTGTGACAGTTTTCTGGGGTACATTGCTTTGCAGTAAGTAAACTCACAGGAACAGACAGCAGCAATCACAGACACTATTTAAAAATATTTCGTAGGATTTTTCTGAATGAACACAAATGCTCCTTTTAACCTTAGAACAGAGAAAAACAATAAGCAGATGAGTTTTCAGGGACACATGTTCTCATGTACTTGAAAACTTGGCCTCAACTCCCAACTACATCAGCTGACGTAGTTATAAGAAGAAGCCTTGTCTTTATTTGCATAGGTTTTCTTTTAATGGTAAGATCATTACTGCTGTAACTGGTTTACTATTAAATATATTTCTTTTAGGCATTCTTACTGAAGCAGTTGTTTCCCAGCTGCTAAACTGAAGGAAGGACTAAAAAGTTCATGCAAGTAAGGTACTTAGTACCTTAGACTAAAATAGACAAGCAGGCAGGNAAAATGTAAATAAAATATATTTTATGTTTTAGAAGAGAGAAGAAAGAATCTAATTAGTATAATCCAACTAACAGACTAAGAGTATACAATGCCTATGTTCAAGGGTTGAAATATACCAAAATGTTTTCTCTAAGAAGACCAAGGTAAAGTATGTCTGATGTTTTTAAGATGTGAATGATGGCCCACTTAGAAGGCTTCATTGTAGTGACAGTAAAAACATGTATACCTTAAAAGTGTAAAAAAATGTTCAAAAATATTTGAAAGACTGGGTGAGTTGGAAGAAGAGAGAAAAGATGAAGAGGTGTTTTCAGCTACGGTCTTGAGTATTGGGGAGAATAAGAGAAAGACTGGCAAAGGTGAGGAATTTGGGAGCGTCAGGGAAGGCAGTTAAATGGAAATGGACGCTGACAGACAAAATTGTACAGTCTGATAAGTTTTGGTTTTAGATTCAGCATTAGCTCAAATAATTCAGAGTCATAGAATTGTGTTTTGTGTTTTGTGCCTTGTGCTGTACAACCCAGGATCACACAGACAGTTAACGTAGAGAATTTCCTATTTTTGAAGGGATATAAGACTTTATGAGGTATCTTGAATATTCTCATCTTTCCCCGTCACACATTATGAGTGCTGGGTTTTTGTTTTTATGATAATGCTTACATTTATTAATGGTTGCAATGAAATCTTTTGTTACATGTGGTGATCAGCGAGATGGATGTCTATTCTGTGGACTGTGCTGACCAAAGATTATTATCAACAAATTTTTCACTACTACAGGGGGTGGATGTGTTCCTACATGAAATAAACCCATACTCAATATAAACCAGCAGTGAGAGGACTCATGAAGGCATAAATAAGCAGCCTAAAAGGAAGGGAAAAAGTAGATACAGTGGTATCCTTCAGGGATGCATCAGTCATCACCACATATCTCTGAGAGTGGTGAAGATGTGTTTCTGAAGAAACATCAGTGTGAGAAGTAACTTCTGAAAAAGAAGATGTGGAAAATTTTTATGAGGTGAAACACACAAAGGGAATTGGGAAACAAAAACGGAAGGAATTAAACTGACATTGTTATGAGAGGACTATGAAGAACAGCCATGGAGAAATTAAGATGGGAGAAGATTAAATGGGTGCCCTAAGTGTGAGACCTCCTAATTAAGGTTTTTATTTTAAATGTGGATTACTAGGAGATTAAAAGTCAGAAGCTTCATTAGATTAGGAATCAGGAGTAAGGACCATAAATCAAAAACTGGTCAAGAGGAGAGTTGGAGTTTATAATGGTTTGTTTAACAATAATAATGTGTCTAATGTTCTCACACATTGAAAGAAATGCACCAAAGAAACATTTCAAGAAGTTCCAGAACTGCAACAAACAGATCAAACTCTGATAAAGTGAATCAGAAAAAAGTAGATAATGGAATGAAGAGGGTATTTGGCATAGGTATTCAAATGATACATCTTTGATACCAAATCTGACAGCTTAAAGTGAAAAGAGAGTCAGTAGAGATACCTCAGTGTTACAGAAGAGTGGTCTTTTTATCACAGTGTCATAGTTTCAGTTCATATTATATTTCAAGCGGAGGAAATTTTGGGAACTTTTTTCTTTTACTATTTGTAAACAAATGTGCTTTGTCTTGTAGTGCTCCAATATAAAATAAAGAAAAATATATGTGTTTTTTTCAGAAACACAATTTAAAATCAGGCAAGACTGGTAAGTCATTTTACATTAGCAATCCACTTGTTTCAAAGTAGTACATTTCAAGTAGCTGTGGAGATACTGAGAATCTATTGCTTCTCTTTTACAGCTGTTGTTAAGGACATAATAATTTCAGTGGTTTATGTCAAACTTTTCCCATACGGAAGAGAGAGTAAAATTACAATATGATTGAACATTTCATGGTACTGTCTCACTAACAATATGCCTAGCCAGTACCTTTCAGCAGCAAGTTTTATATGTTGTAAGAAAATAACGGCATTTCCAAGCAGCATACAGCTGCAATTGTCTAGTGACCATAGCGACCATAGCCAGAGATTGTCTTTGAGCTTATCATTCAACACTGACCACTGCAGAATTCTGAAGTATTATAAGCTCTCAGAAAACAGGAAATGCTAGGTATTTGGGTAAGGAAGATGTGGAAATCTTTGTCTAGCTTTTTATTTTAATGACCACTGAATGAAAATCTTGGTATTTTTAATGGAGCTGGAAGGTATTTTGGATCTTCGATCCGTTGCATGAATGTTCTATATAATCATTTAAATCTCTTTCTAGTTTAAAGTAGAAATGGATGATAGTGAGAAAAAGGTGAGATTGGCCTATGGGTTGGAAAAAAGCTCCTAAATTTCAGAAATATTCAAAAAAGATGTTTTATTTAAAATTCAGAGGAGAGATTTCTCAGTGTTTTGATACGAATTATTCTATTATTATATTGGTATATGAATGCCAATCTGCTTTTGCAATTTACTATTTAGCAACCAATTAAATTCTACCTTTGAGATCTTGGGTTTCTTCAAATGTACTGAATCCAAATGTACCTTAAAGGATTCAGAAGCACAATTTTGTAAAGTCAGCAGAAAGTGCTCAAATGATAGAAAAAGGACAAGTAGAGGTGAATGTGAGTGGAATAATCATTTATAGTGCTGAAACAAAGATATGAAAAGGATCAGAAAAAACCAGCACTATACCATGAGGGAATAAATTCAACAATTTAAAAAAAGTGATACCCTGAAAAATGCTGATGGCCATCCTCAAACACAGACAAAATTATTTTATTTTTATTTGCAAACATATGTGTACTTCCCCTTTCATTTTCTTCCCCCTTTCTTTCTTGAAAGTAACAATCTGTATTAAACACATTTTTGTAGACCACTTGAGTGGCCACCTGAGCAAATTTTTACTGTCTCCTTAATGATCACCTGCACTACGTGTTATGTAGGTACCATTTTGTGTCACAAAAAAAGCTAAACTAACAACTGAAGATTGAAAAAAGATACAGACTTTCTTGAATTCCCTGCCCATAGGTTTTCTCCCCTCATACTGGCCACAGCTACCAGGAACTAAGGAAGAATGGATTTTGATGGTTGACCCAAGAGAAAAATATCCTTTATTTTAAAAAAAAAATTTTGGTATTAGATCAGGCAGCTGAATCAGCGCACCCAGTATCCACAGAAGCAGCAGATCTCACAAGAATATGCAGACAAGAACAGGAGGAAAGGGACTATCCCACTGTGAAAGCATTTTGCCAGGATAGCATAAAAAACATATCCTGCAGGATAAACTGGTTTAGGATAAACCTTGTTAAAGGAGAAAAAGGTAGAAAAAGTCATATAGAATAAGATCTATAAACAGCTACTTTGACACTATAATTTAGGCTAAAATGCAGAGAAATATTTTGGTGTAACTAGCATTTTGCTGATCTTAGTGGTACATTTAGGAATTTCTAGGTAGAAACAGAGCAATGAGAATTTATGCTAAAACAACTTCTTCAAATACCTGTAGGTAGATTCATATATTTTCCTTTAGTATAGTACAATTACCAGTCTCATTTATTACCTACCAAGATGTGAAACCACAAGGTGAGGTTAAAGTATCATCAAGGGTATCTTCATCACTTCAATATCATTGCCTTAAAAAGCACTGACCAGGAGAAGTAGATGACCTCATTTCAAAATTATTACAGTACAGAGAACTAAGTTTCAACATTATAATTCATTTTCCTACAGAATATTTCAAATTTATGATCAGTTTCCTGACATATAATAGCTAATCGTTAAGGATAGCCACTTTAACATAATATGAATACGCATTTCTCCATAGGTAATACAACAGTTCCTGCATTAGCATTATTGACTAAGGTGCATTTAACTTCTTCACTAATACTTAATGGAAGGTTAATGTATAAGTCAGAAGATTAAATGGCTTTTACTTAAAACAAGTATATTGATTAAAATAACTTAGTGTGGTTTTTAAAGATGATTATATAAAAGTAGTCACACTTTTTAATATTTTATTAAATATTATGAGCAAAATGTGGGCTTCACTGACCAAAATTACTGGAAGTTATTGTACTAATTGTGCCTTGAGCTAATTATTGCTCATAGTTAACAAATGAATATTTTATACTGAAAGGTAACAAATCATTCCTGCTAAATTCAGCACTCAAAGTTAGCTTCATTCCATCAGTCCAGGAATTGCCCTGCTACTGTGAACAGTCCTCCATATCCCACCTCCTCTTTCTTATGCATGGCACTACTGAAAAACTGGGTAACCTTCCAAGTACAGATTACCAGTTCATTTTCAATAAAGTGTGCTTCTATTTTCTTTACATGGGCTAATATTGCTCTTCAAATGTATGTGTTAAATTTTATACACTCGGCATCTCAAATTCCAACATGTAGCCACAAAGATGGGGCTAGGCAAACTGTCTCGCGGAAGGTTTGGATTTAAATTTGAGATTCTGCATGTATGCAATACTTAGGAACTGATCTCACTGTTGCATTAAATAAGGTGCTTGGGACGATTTTCCTATTCATTCATTTTAGTTTCAACCTAGTTAAATGCTTCTGCTGAGAATTTTTCACATTATGCTATGCAGGGATTCTCCTGGGGACTCTTGCTCCATATTTTACTGAGTCTTTTCAGTGTTGTGGAATTGTTTTCGTCAAAAGAAAAATAGCAGTTTGGGATGAAAATACTGAAACATTTCTGCAAAGACTGTGCATTTCTAGCAGAGTATTACATTATCCAGTGTCATCAGTGATTATTGCATGCTGCTGAGGTACAAGTCTTAGGCCAAAATAGATGAGCCTTGTAAAGCATGTTTTGGTTATGCCAGCTTTTTGATTCGGATCAGCTCTAATCTTAGGTGGATGCTAAGGATAAGATTGGCTGTATTTGACTGGCACTGTGATTCTGTTTGTTTGCGGAGAGACACTGCACCTACAAGACATTTCTGTTTACATCTTTTGGAAACACAACTGATCTGTCATGGCTTTTGTTTGAATTAGATTTTCAAAGGGACCTTAGGTAACAGTCACAAGGTCATATGGCGTAAAAAAGCCACTAATAATTGTGTTCTTCAAACATCCCTTTGCTCACTGAGAAAAGAATGAAGATTGGCTGTAAAGTTTCATGGCTCTGGTAGAAAACACTTTTTGTTTCTCTTCCTTTTAAAATTTCACACATGCTTCTTTAAGTGCAATACATGCTTGCTAAAACTTAAGTGGAATACATAATTTGTATAGCAGAAAAGAGCTAAGGTAAGATGGCTTCATCTTAGAAAGGGGTTGACCACAGACAGATAGTCCAAAATATTTTGAGTGGCCCTGGAAAACAGTAAGCAAGAGACTACTCACTGCACCTCCCCAGGCAGGCATCAAATGCAGCTAAGACAGTGGGTTCAAAGCAAGGAAATGTTTCTGATGAAATGTAGGTGAGCTATAATATAGCTTGTAACAGAAAGCTGCAAGTACTGTAAGTGTACATGGATTCGATAACTGATTGAATATATCCAAGGAAGCAAAATCCACTGTGGGATCTTAAATTCAAAACTGCTTCTGGATCTGAAAATCCCAAGCAGGAGGCTGGAGAAGCATTCTGGAGAAATATCTTTTTACTCCATAAAGTCAGTCCAGAACTCCTATGAGTAAGCAGTTTTAAATAGAAGACTGAAAGGAGATAGTTAGGAGCAAATCGTTAGCAAAAAGTAGCAATAATCTTTGCCTACTTTCCAGATTAAAATCTGGAAAAAAAATGGTTTCAAAGCTGACTTTATCCTTTCCGGTTTTGTTCCAGACAGAAATGTAATTTTCCTTCTATCCACTTTATCTAGAGAAAAAAACAATCTGCTAATACCTTCGCCATCACACTCCTTTCAGTCTGACATTATTTCAGAGTTGGGTTGGACATCCAGGTGGAACATTGCGGCAGTTATTTTCAGTTTTTCCTTCAAAGTCCCTGTGGGCTTGAGCAGGTAGCATCTGTACTACAGCAAGACATTCTGTGTTTAATTGTTATTACATCCTTAATCCATTAAATCTTGGACCAGCAAAAGACAATGCTACATAGATGAAAAAAGTCTAAAGAATGTTGCCAGAAAAAGGGCTGAAAGTACAAATAATGTCTGATTGAGTGATGGTGAACTGATTCAGTTTAAATTAAATTATAGTAGGTTTGAAATGAGAACTTGGGTTTCAAAAGGGCAAACCTTAATAAATTAAGGGAACTCATTACCAAAGTTGCTGACTACACTGACCTCTGAGATCTGGATGTGGAGGGGGTAAACATTTTAAAGAAATCTATCACGTCAGTGGTACTGCCATAAGATTACAGGATAGGAAATGTCAAGAGTTGGTATAAAGGAGCAGAGGTGAAAGAGAAGGGTAAGAAGAGATTAGTCTGATCTCAGTAGTATGCTAGGCTTTAGCTTTTAAAGAGTTGAATAAAATAATTGAGATAGAATAGAAAATGCAACATAGTTTTGATTAAGGCAGGACTAATCTGATATCCTTTTCTGATAATGTTTTTTTTCTACAGAAGGAAATGTAACTTGATTTACTGAAGTATTTGATATGGGGCCACATAGGAAATTACTACTTCATCTGGAGAGTGCAGGGATTAAGAAAATCATTGTAAGGTGGATGAAGAACTGTAAAGGACAAAAAAGCTTATTGACAAGGAACTATTGGCTTCTATGAAGGCTCTCTGGGGAGTTCCAGTATCCTGGGACTGATCTGTCTATTTCTGTTAATGACATTTTAAAAGAAAAAAATCTAGAAAGGAGCACAGGTAAAACTTACAGATGAGCAAAACTGAGTTATCAAAGCAAAAGACATGTGTAGATATCAACTGGCCGTAACTGACTGATCTTGAGGGACTAAAATATTGGAAAATGTAAATCAATTGGTTTTGGGATGAGTAGCAAGCTCTCCTATATAGAAAGGTCGTATCAGCTGAAAAGGAGTGTTGAAGACCTGGAGATTTTGATTTTTCTTAGACTGTAAGAATGATTGGAAGGACTTAGACGTCTACCCAAAAGAGATTAAATTAGTATATTTTTGCTTCTTTGCACCAAGTAGCAATTTACTACTCAGAGAAAATGACAGTTTCTTTCAAACAGATCCAATAGTATTTACAAGCCAAATGAAGGCTCAAGAAAATATGTGAAACCTTCATTAAAAACTATAAACTATAAAAAAGAAGAAGCAAACCCATTTATAATAGGGCTTAAAAATCTGTGAAGAAACAATATCTGTTATGAGAGGCAACTGGGCTCAGTGACCCAGAAAGCCATTCCAGTCCTGTGTTGACACACTAGAAGAACATAAGCAGTCCGGGAGAGCAAAATATCTACATAAAAACAGATAAAAACTAAATAACTTTTGTTATATGATCCTATAGGTCAAAAAAACTTACACCAATGTCCTAATTTCTATTTTATTTTTTAGAATTAAAGCAACACTGGCCAAGCTAATAAAATAACTATTGAGCAAACATTTTACAGAAAGATTAAGGTTCTATGTTTCCTTTAAATAAGAATGCGAATATGCTTTTAGCTGTTATTGCTAAAGGGCAGAAGAGTAGGTGATGAGAATCAGTAGAACCAACCTGTTGGAAAGCTCTGTTGCAACCCCTGGGATTAGAAACAGGTTGAATTGCCTGGGCCCAGTACAGGGTGTGTGTTGGTTTGGCACGGCCTGGTTTTTGGTAGCAGGGGGGCTGCAAAGCTGGCTCCTGTGAGGAAGCTGCTGGAAGCTTCCCACCGTGTCCGGCAGAGCCAATGGCTGATGGCTCTGAAGATGGACATGCTGCTGGCCAGAACTGGGCCAGAGAGAGAGGCTGGAAACGCCTCTGTGATGACATATTTAAGAAGAAAATCAAAACAAAGTCAGGGGCCTTTTGGTTCGTAGTTAGAGAAAAGGAGGAGGTGAGAATATGGGAGGGAAAACAACATGGAGA
>VWZT01005962.1:20603-36024 GCA_013397055.1 Pachycephala philippinensis | reverse complement strand
AGAACTGTCTCCTGTGGGAGGGACCCCACGGCCTCACAGGGGATGGACTCCTCTCCTGCCAAAACCCCCCTGCCCTGTCTCCCTGCGTTGTCAGTGGGAAGGCGGGAGGGTCTGGGGTGGGGAAGGGAAGGTGTTTTAAAGGCTTCTTTTACTTCTCATTACCCTCCTCTGATTCTGTTAGTAATAAATTTAACTTAGCAATCAAGGTTGAGTCTGTTTTGCCCTTGAAATATTTCTCCCGTTCTCCTTATTTCACCCATGAAGCCTCCGTTAACCCTTTTTCCTCTTTTCCCTCCTTTGCCCAGCTGTGGTGGGGGAGGGTGAGTGACCGACTCTCGTGGGTGCCTGGCGTTGGGCCAGTGTCAAACCACGACAGGGTGCCTGTCACAACCAGGAAGGAACAAGTTAAGAGGGGAATTTGGTGCTCCTGCGAACTGAACATCTTCCTCCACCTGCTCCAAACATAACTTTTTTCTAAGCTAAAGTAAATGTGAAAAAGAAATGGAGCCAGGTTTTTTCTTTTGTTTTGTCGAGGTCACTGCTCTCCCCATGACAAAGTAAAGACATGGGCCTGACACTGACTGGCGCGGGCTGCCTGAGGAAAAACTGAAGCTGTCCTTGTGCTTTGGTGCACCGCAGACCTTGAGGACACGGGTGGTGCTGCAGAGCCAGGCTGCACACTGCCTGTGTGTGACCGGGCAGCGTCCGTGAGAGCAGGGAGATCGCTGGGGCTGCCAGGCTGACTGAGCTGCCCTGAATCCCTCCGGGACTACTTCAGAGTGACCTGACCTGCTGAACCGTCTTTGACTGTAGTTATAACAGTTATAAACAATCATTATTAATACTTTCATAATGACAACATTATCACTCGAAATATTCCTAAAGTATTCATTTTCCTTCAGCTTGCAATAGATTTTAACTAAATACTAAATCTGTAGAAGTATTTGTTTTATTCAGAGATTCAAACTTGAATATGACTAATACTAATTTGCAGAAAAGCAAACCATTTTACTTAAAATAAATCCCATGAAAATGGAGCCTTTCATAAGGTCAGGTGCTGTAATTTCTGAATGTTCAGTGATTTTAGTCTCCAATTTTTTGGGCTGAAAAACATATGTTTTAGAACAAAACCTGCATCCCAGCTGAAAGGAGAATTTTTGCACTTCTATATGTGTACAGGAAGCAGGCATTGCTTTGTGCTGCAGTCTTCAAAGGATTTGCCTCAATTTTAAAGGGTTTAGAGAAAAGTGTGTTCACCAGAGCCTAAGCTGGTATCTAGGTGAATTACTATAGTAATTTATACACCTAAGAATCAATCTCAAAGTATTAAATAAATCTAAAATTATATTATTTTGATTTTTATACCAAATATATTTCATAGATTTAAAACGATGAATGTTATGAGTTTAATTTAATTTTAGGGAATTTAAAGTGTTTAAAGTCATTAGGAAGACCCTTTTCCAGTATCAGAAGCTCCACAATATTTTTGAAATTGGATTTGAAAGAGAACTTCACTTTTTTTTGCTGAAATGGCTGTTATTTTTAAAGAGCCCACTATCTCCTCAAAGCAAAAATTGCAGTGAAGATCAAATTCCGCTGTACTTCAGTGCATGCAGATAATGACCTACTTTGCCTGAGGTCATTACCTATTTATGTAATGACCTCTTCCAATATTTACATCTGGAAGCAAATTTGGAGGGAAGACAGTGCTGCCTACTGCATTTAAAGTAAAGGACCACTGTTTGCTGAGCCTTCCTGAAAGTACAGCAAGAAGACTTCCAAGGTCGCATGGCTTTGAAAATCTGACAGCAGTTCAGTTCACTGGACAACATAAATTCAGCTTCTTTTTTTTTTATTTGTGAACAGACACAACCATCATTAAGCTAACTTAAGAATCCATATACCTCCTTGAGGAGAGAGGCAGGTGTCCTGAAGTACAGAGCAGAGATGCTGTGTGCGTGGAGACAGTGCATGTGGTGTCCAGTAAGAGGAATAGAGACAAATGTCCCACATCTCTGTGCCTGGCCATGACAATGGAAACAAAAATATCAGATGTCGATATAGTTGCTATTCAGTTCATGAGAAGAGAATTGCAGTTAAACTTGTAATTTCATAAAAGTCA
The DNA here is from genome assembly GCA_013397055.1 of Pachycephala philippinensis. Lineage (NCBI taxonomy): Eukaryota > Metazoa > Chordata > Aves > Passeriformes > Pachycephala > Pachycephala philippinensis. The sequence goes on along the minus strand of VWZT01005962.1, from coordinate 33,902 downwards.
GTATGGAAAGGGAGCTGGTTTTATATTAGAAAAGTGCCCACCATAGGCAGTCCCTAAAACACATTCCTCTTACTGGCTCAGGTACCTAAATTAGGGATGCACTTCCATTTCGCTGGTACAGTTAACATCTGACCTTCACCATCATGCCTATCGCTTGTTAATATATTTATTTACTCACACAGTGGTGATTTACAATTAATTCCTCAGCCCAGTTAGAAGGGTAGGAGAGAAGGCTATGAAAGGTAGGGTAGAGTAGGAGAGAACAACTGAAACCCTTCACATCTTCCTGATGCAGTTGCAATGCAGCAGAAAAAGGGTTATGAAAAAAAAAAAGTGACAAAAATAGCAAGAAGGAAGAAAAAAAGTAAGGGTTGAACTGTAAGCACAGTTGTCCAAGAGGAGAGACTTAACTTCCATTAGGATTATTTCATTACCTTCATTAAGTCCAATGCTTCATTTGCATGTTTGGTTCTGCTTTCAACCCTAAACCACTTTCTGCAAAGGTTCTGTTTTGTTATGGCAAGCTATAGGACTGCTGGGGTGGCAGGAATAAGGCTGAGAAACTTCCTGGGAAGATGGGAGTTAACCCTGAACTAAACACCCTCTTGAGCCTTTCTGTTATACTAACAGAAACAAACACATCTTAAATATAAATTGTTTTAATTGCACTCTGAGCATGTTGACCTGGTCGGATTAATCAGGACACATACTGCTTTCTATTTTTGGTTCTAGTTAATTCAAACAAGAAATAGATGTGCAAACTGTCATCATTTTGTGTGTGCCTGAAACAGAATTGAAACCATTGCAAGAAACACTGAAAGGAGTTGTAATGTTTATCAAGTAGGTTTTTAACTAGTTTCTAAGGGGTATGGATGAACTGCATTTTTTTTCCAATATTAGAAGGCAGAAAGGAGACAACTTCCCCATTTTCTGGTTTTAGACACATCTTTTCATTCCAAGTGTGAGGGATTGACCCTGTCTGGATGCCAGCTGCACACCAAAGCCCCTCTATCACTTGCTGCTCAGCTGGACAGAGGACAGAGGTTGTTGTGAAAGGCTGATGGGTTGAGATAAGGACATGGAGTGATCTGTCACCAATTACTCTCATGGGAAAAACAGACATGTCTTGGGGAAATTAACTGAATATATTGCCAATTAAACTGGAATAGGATAGTGAGAAATAAAATCTAAATATTAAAACACCTTCCTCCTACCCCTCCTTTCTTCCTGGATTCAATTTTGTTCATGATTTTCTCCCTCACAGTGTGCAGGGGACAGGGAATGGGAATTACGATCATCGCACATTGTCCTGCTGCTCCTTCCTTCCCGGGAAGGATCCTTCTCCTGCTCCACCATGGAGTCCCTACCACAGGAGGCAGTTCTCCATGAGCTTCTCAAATGTGAGTCCTTCCATGGGCTACCGTTCTTCATCCCAGCATGGGTCACCCTCAGGGTCACAGGTCTGTCCAGCAAACCTGCTCCTGTGTGGGCTCCTCTCTCCACAGGTCCACAGCTCCTGCCAGGCACCTGCTCCAGTGTGAGCTGTCCACAGTATCACACGTCCCTCAAGAATGTCCCCCTGCTCTACCACGGGTGTCCTCTGATGGCTGCAGGGGGATCTCTGCTCCACTGTGACCTCCATGGGCTTCAGGGGCACAGCTGCCTCACCGTGGTCTTGCAGGGGAAGCTCTGCTCCTGCTCCTGCTTCACTGGCTGTGCTGTCAGTGGGGCTGCTTCTCCCACATATTCTCATTCCTTTATCCTGGCTGCACTTGTACAGCAGGCTTTTTTGTCTCCCTGAGGCACTGCCACCACCACTGATGGGCTCAGCCTTGGGCAGCAGCAAGTCCTTCTCAGAACTGGCTGGCACTGGCCCCTGGCCAACATGGAAACAACTCCTGGCACCTTCTCCCGGAAGCTCTCCCAGGGCCTCCTTGCTACCAAGCCCTTGTTATGCAAATGCAATACACCTAGATAAGCGAATCCACTAAATAAATTTCTATAAAAAAAGATGTTTTTGTAAGAATGTAGACCTGTTACAACTAGTTTTCTGCAGGAAAGAAATATGAAGTTGTTAAGAAAACTAGAAAACAATGCTTAGTTGGTGAGATATTGTTTACATAAACCCCCAGTCAATATCTCAGTAAAAAATAGTTTTTATCCATTTCAGAATTAGTGGTACTAAGGTATAAAGATATCAGTAAAATAAGTAGTGAAAGACTTAAAATGCAAGAAAATTAAACTCAGTTTGTACTTTTGAAAATTTCAGGAAAAATAAAGTTCTTCAGATTTTAAACAATTTTTGCCAAAATCCATTGTACCGATAATATAAACACAATCATAATCACTATATTGGTGATCATCTTAAGTCTAATGACCAAGAGAAATTTTAAATTTCACCTTCCCCTCAGGTAAGCCCTGTTGCACTAAGATGGTGAGTCCTATGTACTTAGTATTGAGCACAAAGGGAGCCTGATCATGCTTGAGTGAGTGTTACATTGACTTGAATAGGAGCAAGATTGCTCCATCAATCTAGATTTTCTTTCTTCTCCTTCTTCTTTTGTTTCAGATTGGTAACTCTGGCTTGAGCTGTCAGTCAAAAACCCTACTAGATGAGATTCAATGCCACATTCATATTTCCAATGACCTTATGGATTTATATTATACGAATATTTACGTTTCACTTACAGTTTAACAGCAATAGACCTTTAGAACATGAGTGCTGAACAAACCTGATTGCTTCCTTGTATTAGGAGTCCAACTTCGGCTTACGTTTTTTACATAGAGAATGAATGTTTTCTAAATGTACATAAATCCAGCTTTTAACCTTGCTATATTCTGTAAAAGACTTACAAAGATTTTGATTATATATGGCCAACCTGGGGAAAAATTACCTATGATTTTGACTTGCTGCATTAATTGTTCTTGACTTTGATAATTAACTCTAATCAGCTACCTGCCCCTGGAAAGTACATGATTTTTTAGGTGCTTTTCATAATTTTTTCAGGCAAGAAAATTAAGAGCTTACTTTAGGCAAAAGCACAGCTCTGAAGGCTTTAATTGAACAATCTCAGTGAGGTATCTTTATTTTGGATTCCATTCAATTTAATCCTGATTTAAAAAGCATCTACATGTTGTTGATCTTGGACTGCCTAGAATTATGTGAAAACCTTCAAGCTGGGAAGGATTCATTGCATTGCTTAAATATTGCATCTTGAAAATTTCATTGTACTTTAAATTTTTTTTTTGTCAGTCTAATATTTTTCTTCTATCTGAACTGTGCTCCTGGTGAGGTGAACAAATTTCTGTATAACCAGTAACAACTAAACCCAGTTAGCATGTTTTCTGTACTAGCAGGTTTTCTATTAAATCAAATGTCATTAAGTCAGGCTGAGTCAAGGTATAGTTCTCCATTTATTCCCCTCAAAAGGTTTTACACAGGAGGCAATGCACCGGTATTTAGTCTAACTTTTATATAAATACCTTTATTTAAGACTCTCCAGGCAATAAAATGTATCATTAGTTAAGTACTAAATAATTATTTAAATTACTGACTCTTGCAATATTCCAGAAGTCTGCAAATCCAACCCTACCAAGGATGACCTTGTGAGTTATCAGACTAAACACAGGGCTGAAGTTGTGATTTTTTTGCAGCTTTAGTATCCCAGGTGTTATGTCTAAATTAACTAGTCTATTAAGTCTAACAGTTTTTTCTGACTTTAAAATCTATGGTTGTGAAAACTGCTTTTCACAAACTGTCTTTGGTTTACTGAAGTAATATAGAAGTGTGTAAAATGGTATTTCACATGATATTTGTTGCACAACATACAGGATATTTACTGTGGTTTTTAAAATATACATTGGATGCATTTGGTATTTTCAGTCTCAGCTTTTAAATACGGTGGTCTTCTAAGCTGTTCCCTTAAGCAGTATTAGTATGTCCAAAACCTTACAGGAAATGCAATTTTAGCCTTGCATTCATTGACATCTCTCACCTTTCTTTTGTTCACTTCAGTCTTGTGATTCATCTGTGCTCTCATTTTCAAATTCTCACTGTGGCTTTTTCTGTGATCACTGTCTCTTTCCCACTATCCTTCTCCTTTTATTCTCATTTTTGTTCTCATTCAGTCTTTCAGAACTGTCATATTATACTCTAAATTACAATTTATAATTATGATATTTTTAAAAGCTTCTAACTATAATTCCTTCTTGTCTTTTTTCCTCCTTTTAATATTCTCCAGTTCTTAAAATTACTTCTCAATATATTTGTTTTTTCATTTTTTGAACATTAGCTAGAATAGATATTTCTTTCTTTTCTTTCAAGCATGTTACTTTGTTCTCACTCAAGATAATCAGGAAATATTTCCTTTTGTATCTAAATAAGACATTTATTTCTTTAATTTATACATTTTTTTCATTGTGTTGGGCAATAATTTGAATAAAATTAACTATGTGCACCTAAAATTCATTATGATAGTGAGGATAAAAGTGTATCTTAGGTGATTTAGTTCTTTGCATTGTAAAGCTTTGCAAAAGATGGTGTAGTTTTATACATTATAATATGTTTCTTATAAATTTTATGTTTTGGTATGATCCTTTGAATATTCTGTTTTCTCTCTCTTATCTGACTTTTCTCTCTTATATGTGCTTTTTCTGGCTCTTCACAGCTGCACTCTTTCCTGAAATTCAGAAAGAAGGCTGAAGAAATTTGAATATAATTCCAGTCTATAGTAGAATCAAGCTACAATTATTAAAACTTTATAGTGAGAAATAGGAAACAGGAAGATCTAGGTTCTGTAGAAAGCTGAGGAAGTCAGGTTGGCACTTCTTGGAATAATGTATTCACTTAGTTGTATTAGTTTATTATAGCATTGTACACATTCTCCCATTCTCTCCCATTCTCCATGCAGTTGTACACTGAGGAATTTTTTAGCTGTTGATAGTATTGTTAGCATTTAGTTTCTCTAGTTATTAAATCATCAAGTATAACGCTTCTTAAAGATCCTCCTTCAAATTTTTGTGGAAATAGCTCTCTCATGTGCTTTAGTTGCTCCGTTCTTTTATGCCTATGCTTTAAAAAAACACCCTGAATTTCAGCAGGATGGTACAGCAAGGAGCAACCTACCAGATGACTGAGCGTCACACTCCGATATCTCTGCTCCATCCCCACAAATATACATACCACGAAGGTGTGTTAGTTTTGTAACTGGCTCATGTTATACTACGCAGCTACATCTGTGTCAATAAATAAAGCGGATCCATTCTTCAGCCTCGGTCTGAATGGCATGGCAGAGACCACATCTATATATGGAAAATTCCCTTTAATTTGTTCCTGTAGTAATAGATGTTGCAAAATACTGAAAAGTAGGGAGACTGAGAAAACAAGTTGCAATGCAACTGAGTTGCACAGAGGTAGAATGCCCAAAAACTTTGCAGGAGGGATCACTGATGAGAGCATTCTGGAAATAAACATATGAAGGGAAGCAGAAACTGCAAACACCCTCCACTGAGATTGCCTCCTGCCTTTTGTTGTGACAATTTTTAATGTGTGTATAAACTGGCTGTGTGGTTTACAATTTCCATCCCAGAGGCTGGGACTTCAGCGTGTATGTTGTTAATAAAGCAAAGCCTGGGATTAGAGCCATTCGGGAATACCAGCTTTTCCCCAAAACACTGTTCTCTCACAAGATTGAGAAGAAATTGGCAAGAAAGACACACAAGACTGTTGTGGCTCTATATAATTATTAGATCATTCTTGCTGTGCCACAATTTACTAGGAGGAGCTTAGGCACAACTTGGTAGCAATATCCATTTCCTTAGGTTCCACTGCTCACTCAGTATAAATCTCAGTATTTTACACGGTAAATTAATCTAACTATAATTCTAAGAAAATATACTTTTATTTTACGAAAAATAAATGTATAATTCCTTAGCTGTTCTTGCATGTTTTATCCTTAAAAGGAGATCCAAGATTTATTAATCCCAGCAATTTTGGTTAGCACCCCTCTGGAGGATAATCCAGAATGGAAAATGAGTGCCTCTCCCCATGAGTCACCACAAGCAAAGATTTTTTGTGCCTCTTTTAATCTCCAATCCCGACAGAGTCCACAGAGCTGCCTACCTAAATTTTCCCCCAGGAGAACACATTTGCCCTTCTTGATGCCGTATCTCTGAAAATTTTTTATGGGTGGCTGGGTGTGCATGGAGCGGGGAGTCCTGCTCTTACTGCCAGAAGTAGCATACTCCTCGAAAATTCCTGCTTTGCATCTCAGGTCTTCCTTTTTGTCCTCGGGGGCCTGNAAAAAAAAAAAAAGAAAAACAAGTGAGTTTGCACACACATAAGAAAAGGGAAATGTTAATCTCTGCTTCCCATCAGCAACTGATATTCACACAGTTTCTGGGAAGCAGGGCCTCAGCACGCAGGGTGGTTGCTCTGGAAGGCAAACATTGTTGGACAACAAATGTCCTGCTGTTCCTCCTCTCTCCCTTAGCTTTTGTATCTGAGCTGATGTCACACAGCATGGAATATCCCTTTGGTTAGTTTGGGTCATCTGGCCTGGTTGTGTCCTCTCCCAGGATCTTGCCCACTCCCAGCCCCTTGACGGAGTGGAGGGGGGATGTTAGCGGGACAGCGGTGCTCAGCAGCAGCCAAAACATTGGTGTGTTATCAACACCCTTCCAGCTCCCAATGCAAAGCACAGCACTGTGAGAGCTGCTAAGGAAAAATGAACTCTTCTCAGTCAGACCCAATATAGGGCCTTGGGCTGTGGTCTCTGGAGTGTCCCTCCCACTGACATCCCATTCATCACCTCTTATCACCTCTGGTGAAGCCTGCTCACCTTTTATAGCACTGCCACAACTACCAGAGTTCACCTGTGACAGGAGAGGCTGCTGCCATCACTCCTGGCCCACGGCCCATGGCATTCCCTTTAGACCGTGACCAGCACAAAACCATTCACAATCAGTATTTTACAGTGACAGAAACGGCTGCACGAGCAGGACAGGACATACCAAAAGACCTGATCCCCACCTCACATTGGAGCATCTCCCTTCCACTAGCTGCAGTTCTGGGGCCACTCTGGACCCCGACGTACCAGCTGCCACTTTATCTGCTTGGCTTGTGTTTGCACACCCTTCTGGAAATGCCCCTGACTGTGGCGTTCATTAACTATCAGATAAATAGAAAGCCTGAACTCAGCCTGCTCTATCTTCTGTGAAGTCTCCCACTGTGCAAGGAACCTTCTACTCTGTCTTGCCATCTTTCCATCACAGCTCATTTGCCTTGAATCACTAGGTGTACTGTACAGTGCTTCCTTTCATACCTCAGCCCCAAAAGGTGGCCCAAGGAAGGGAACAAATGATGTTCAGCAGTCCTCATGAAGCCTAAGCAGGCCATGGGGTATTTCAATGGTGAAACTAGGCTAAGAGAAAACTCAGTGAGTAAGGAGATTTTAAATGAGATGTGAAGACTGAGAAATGCTGAACAGGGAGATTATAAAAGCAAATGAGATTACAGGGAAGAGGCAGTGTTAAAATAAAGAAGAAAAAGTGGAGAAGGGATTGTTTGGAGCAGGTAAAACAGAAGGTAAAATGCAAAAGGAAAGTGACAGAGAGAAAAAAATCTGTGCCCACTACAGATTGCTCTTTCAGATCTTGAAATCAACATTTTTCAACCTAATCTGTATTCAGCTTCCAAAAAATAGAAATCTTTCTGCGAAAGTAATTCTTTGCTCCTTAGCTTAGCATTTGTACAATGGAAGTAATAGCCTTTCACCTGACAAATTAAGCCACTAAAGTTTGTGATGCACTTAAACTGATGACTGTTGAAAAAAGTCTGAGTTAGGTCTGTCTACAATGTAGAGGATGAATTGTGCACTGGAAAAGCACGAGATATCACAAACAACAGAGAGAAGAGATAAAAATTTCCATATTTTGTACCAATAGGCTACTGATTCAAGGAAGAAAAAAAAGCACAGTCTGAGCTCACCAGTTGAAAATAGTGTCTTGATGCAAATGCACAAACCTTGACCAAGGGAGGACAACATAAATCTTGTATTTGAATGGTTAATAACATCTCATTAACAAGATACTTTTTGAGCATAATAAAAATTTGTCATCAAAGAACTAGTGGATTTTTCTGAGAGTTACTGTTCCCTTGTATTCTGCATAAGTTAATCAATGTCTAAATCAACTTTTCATCCCTTTAACAGCAAAAATCCTATTGCAGGTATAGAAATTAAACATCTTCCTCTCTGTTTCCCTTCTGTTTGTTATGCTACGCTGACTTTCCATTCTCCCTTTTTTTTCAGCCTTTTGCACAACTGTACTCTCAATTATCTGGACTTTTCCTGTCTGTAATGGCATGCCAAAGTGAAACAGTACAGTCATCATAACCTAACTTGGGTTTACTACTTTCTATCAGCAATTTCAGCTTCTGTTTCAATCCTTGCATCTTTTTGTTAAGCATGAAAATCTGCTTGTGGCTTAACTACAGTGTTCCTGTTCTGGATTCATAAATCTAAGTGTCACTGGGATGCTTGGTTCTTTTACTGTCTACTTTAATCCTGGTTGATACTACTTGACTTGTTGGAACCTGTTAGTGTCAAAGCACTCCATGGCATCTCTCCCTGTGACATTCCTCAGAAATTCCATCTTTATTCCTGCCTCTGAAAGTGGTTCAGATATAACTCTGAATAATAAGATTCACATGCATGTGGTTTTGGGAGTTTTTTGTTGGTTTGGTTTGGTTTTGATTTTTGTTTGTTTGTTTCATTGTTGTTTGTTTGTTTGGGGTTTTTTTTTTGTTCTTTTAGAGGAAAGGCAATTTTCACTATTGATTATATTTATTCATCTTGCTATACTTAAAAAAACCCAGAGAGATTTAAGGAAAAATCATTAGTTTCTAGCTGAAAATACACAACTTAAATGGTGCACTTCACTTGGTGCCTGGTTTTGGAAAGGAAAATTCATGCTATGATAATGCCCTTTTTTTTTACCCTATTAAAAGCTTTGGTTCTTCTTCTAGACAACATGTTTTTAATTTACACAGAACTTTTCAGTCTCGATCCCTCTTTTATTGTTATGCCTGTATAATGTGACTAGGGCACACACAATATGATACAACCGGTAATGACATTACACTACCAGAATGCTGGGGGCTGGGTTCATGTTTATGGTTAAACCCTGATGTTAATTGATGAAAATAGTCCAGGAAACAGCAGCTCATGCATTTTTATCAGCTCAGCTTGCACAGACCTCATACAATTTGTTTAAAACATACATTCAACGTATTGAAACGTGATAGTAAATCCAGGTTTTAAACCTAATTCTGAAATCCATGCTATGCATGAATAATTACTGTTTAACAAAATTATAGACGCTAGGATAAATGCAAACCAATCCTTCATTGCAAACAGCAGAAGAGACCTAACAGATAACACAAAGAGATACCATATGAGAATACATCCACTGAACATCCACTTAATTTGCAAGAGTTCAAAGGACATTCAATCCCAACAGAATGACATCAAAAAGGATTGTAAAAATATCTTGTCAAGCAGCATTGTTGTGCTGTCTAACTTTTTAATCGTAGCATAATGTTAATGCTATTAGAGTTTCTATAAAGACACACAGGGGTCAAGGATGCCAGAGGGAAAAAAAGGAAAAGGGGAAAAGAAGAAAAGGTTACACATGCTAATTACATTTTCTGGAGCTTAGCATGATGGTGTGACCTATATTTATGCATTTTGGCCTGATGATATTATTTTAAACTATTCTTTCAATATTAACTTCTTTTACAGTAGGGTATGAAACCTGTTATGGAAGATCAGGGAAAAAAGTATCCTTGCACTGCTTGAAAGCTGATTCCCCCCAGTTCCTCTCACTGGAAAATCTTTCATTTTCAGTTTATCCAAATTTATGCTTCAGTTCTTCCATACACAAGAAGATGAAGTAAGCTGCATGTTTGCAGAGGTAAATATACACAGTGGACCTTCAGTAAACTAATTTCATATCCATGTACATCTGCAGTTGCGTACTTATATTCAGTTCTTCATCTAGCAATCACAGATATCAAATTGGTTGCCTTATTATCAAATAAAAATTAATGTCTACATGCAATTTTCACTTAGTTTTACATATCTTCACTTTGTTTCAGGTAAGGATGCCGTGGAAAACACAACTTAGTGCAAGAATTTTGTGTCTCTCATGGTGCTAGTGGGGTGGGGAAATTTGAAGTTATTCCTGGGGTTTTTTTACATCATTATTCATATTTGTACAAGCTTGTACTATATTACAACTTTGCTGTTAAATATTGCCTCTGGTCTATAGTTGGCACGATATATTTAAATTTCAGTTGGAGAAAAAGACACCTTCTTCTTGTATTATGTGATCAAAATTTTGAAGCTCTGTAATTTTCTTGCTTCTCACAGAAACAAAGCATCCAGGCTCACTGAGAAAGCCTTTTCTACAAGCTATAAATATTTGCTATTTGTAAAACCTCAATGAAGGATTTAGTTATTAAAAAACTAAAGGAAGAAAATTACTAATAATGATTGGTTTGAGTTAATGAGATGTTTTTATGCAAATGTATGAACCTTAAATATGACCTGGAAACAAAAGACTGCTTAACAGTTACTATTAGGCAATACATTAGGAGATCAATTAAACAGAACTCTTTCTAATGAATAAGCTCTACAAGAGTTGCTATGGAAACCTGGAAAAGGATAGATTCAGAATGCAAAATAGCAATAGAAATAAAACCAATATTTGTAAACAAGTATTGTAGAATGTGTATAATCAGTTAAATAATAAAAGACTATTTCCTTTTCCACTCCAATATGTTTGAAGGAAGGGCACGTTTCCATATGAAGGTGCCAGTTTTGTTGACATTTGGATGCCATAAAGAAAGGTGATGCCAAGAAAGTCTTACTGTAACCAATAACAGTTCACTAAATCACAAAATAGGATGGAAAAACAGAATTACTTTAAAGGTCTCAAGGAATTGTACAGTCATGTCATTACAAATTGCTGGCAAATTAAAAAAACATATCTCTGGCAAAGAAAGTGCAAACACAGGTGATTAAAAGCAAGATTAAGTCCTTCCCCCATACTTTAAAATAAAGTGGTACTTGTATCAAAAGAAGCTTAAAATATTCAGATTGTCTTATATGAAGGATGCTTTATATGTTTTCATTTTGTTTCTTTCACCTCTATCTTGTACGGATAGAGAATACCCATAAAATACGTATAAATATAGTGTTAAATAGCATTTTGTGTTAAAAAAAAAATTCTTTCACTAAGTAGATCTTTTCATCCCCGTTTGTGGAAGGAAAAAATACACAAAGTCAAGTTTTCCAGTATACAGAACATAGCTTGCCAATATATACATGGAGAAATGTTCAAAGCAGGGTTGGCAGTTGGGATTTCCTGTAAAGATCTAGGGACCTTCTTGCAATAAACAACAGATAAAATGGACTAGAAGCACTCTCTTTCCCCTTTGTTCTCCCGTTTTCAAATTGCCCATGGCTGCAAAGGTTTAGCTTCTTTGCAAGGAAAAACACCAGGAAGTCTCTGGTTCTGGCAGGAATCTGCCGTCTGTTCTTCTGTACAATGCTCAGGGCAGGGAGACCCTGAGGAGACCAGTCCCGAAGCAACTCCCAAGAGCTCCAACATCACAACTCAGGTCTGTTATGCTATGGAGTGACCTCCTTCCTGGAGTATGTCAGTGTAGCTCAGCTGGAGATCTCTGTATTTGTCAGCTATTCACAGAGCCACACAATCCAAGCCTGTGAGTCGACTTCTAAAATTACACATTCATTTAAGTTGTTTTTTAGACCATTCCTGGCAGTCTTGAAAGCAATAAAGGTCAACCTGTTCTGAGGAACATATTCATGTGGATGAGTACATTTGACAATAAATTTGAAGGACTCTTTCATTGTGGAACTTGAAAAAGCTGCATTAAACAAGTAACATAAAAGCATCACAGGAAAAGTTTCATGAAAAATTAATTAAAACGTTGTCATCAGTACTACAGAGGTGGGTAGGAGAGTTGCTGATCGCTTTTTTCATGGTTCAGGTTTAATCAACCTAATGGAATATGTTTACCTAAGTTATAATTCTGCTAAGGTCATGTATGATGGGACTACCAAAATGATTTAGCTATACATATACTAAACTCAATAATTAATTTCCATGTAAACTTACCAATGCAAATATTTTCAAAAATCCCCTTCTATGCTTTTTCCTGTGTCTCATGTCATCTGCTACAATAACTGGTAATACTTTCCTGCTTTATAAATGTTATGTGAGGCTTGTTTAACCTGATATTTGAAACATGCCTTCTAGGGTAAAATCCCCTTAAAATATTTGCTTCATACACTCAAGGTCTTAGTTTTTGTTGCAAATGACTCATAATCCAGAAATACTCATGTTTTTTTGAAAGGGTGACTGTAGAGATGTAACTCTGAATAGAAGGCAGATACACTTCAGGGATAAAACAGAAAAAGAAAGAGAAAAAAGGAATATTTAGCCAACCTGAAGCAATAAATAGTTATCAGGAAGAAAAGACTATTATTTCTGAAAGAAAATCTTTCAGACTTCCACTTCATGGGAAGGTCATTTTGGTTAGCTTCAATGAGATAATCAAGAAATCCAATTAGCTCTATATAGAAGTTACAAATCTGTTCTCATCAAAGAACACATAGCCTACAGCACAAGCAAACAAAATGCTATTAGATTGAACCATTAAAAAGAAGAGTTGTATCCTGTTAATAAGAGAGGACTTAGAAGAATTCAGCTAGAGAGTAACTAAAGAGAAAATAAATTACAACCACTTGTCAGATCAATCCATGTATCTGACAATAAGTCATGGCTCACAAAAAAATAAATTTTAAAAAATTATATTTTATTGATTTATTTGTAAAATGAGCTACTGAGCTCTAAGATTCATATATTTAAACTTTGCAAACATCAGTGAAATCTAACGTGAACTCAGTAATCCNCCAGAATCTGAGTTTTCAGAAAGATCAGAAATGAATTCAAATGTATTCATTTGCTGAACAAACTTAATGAGATATTTATACATACAGGCCTACAAATATTCCAGATTCAGAAACTAGCACAGTCCAATATCCATACCCATATGTTACAGTCAAAAGTGGCTGTCAGGATGTTACAAGCAGTTACTGTGTTATGTCTACAGTCTCAAACCTTGCTATAAATCACTATATAAGACAAATTATCTTCAAAGTAAACTGTTCGGGGTTTTTTTTTTTTTTTTTTTTAACAAAAAAAAAACAT
>VWZT01005962.1:0-14587 GCA_013397055.1 Pachycephala philippinensis | reverse complement strand
CATATTAAAAAAAAAATATATATATATGTACTGGGCTAAAACTGTTTCAACAACATCAAATTACTGAAAAAATATATTGGAAAGAAAAGATTAAACATTTATTTACTGTTACCTGTTCAAGGTAGTTCAAGAGCTGATAAAAATTACTTAATTTGTTCATATATTCCTTACCTTTTATGTGTACTTGTTCTGTTCTGTGGATTTATCAGCAGTTTCAGAAAATGTAACATACACTTGATTTTTCCTTCAGGGAAGATCCATATGACTGTAGCCTCGCTATCAAGAAAGAAAGTGTGTGTTATTTATGCGTCTGAATTTGGAACTGTGACTTATTTAAGAAAGATGTTGCTGCATCCATAAGCTCCAGTGCATTCCAGCAGATTCAGATGGACCACCAAGTAACCTCTTGAAATGTTCAGATGCCAGGGGGTTTCCAGTGTGCAGCCTGCCTACTGATATATTCATTTGTGGCATGTCTTGGCACTTCTCAAAATAGAAGGAAATTTAGAAAACTGAACTGAAAGCTAGCAAATCAGTTTTGCTAAGAAATATTCCCAAGTGCTGACACTTGACCATTAGTTATTTAAATTGTTAAATCTATGCCCCAGGTTGGGATTGCCTGTGTTATTGCTTCAGTGTGGATGGGGAGCAAAATTTTGAAGTAAGTTTTCCGTTCCCATTGACTTTGCCCTGCTTGGCATCGCAGAGCTGTCTCAGGGCATGCAAAGTGGAAAAAAGCAAGACCCCAAGAGCAAACCTCATGCTTTCTCATCCCTGACTGGCACTCACGTTCATGGGACCAGTCCAGAATATGCCTGCACCAATGTGCAGGTGCACAGGGAGTGAGGACAGGGGACACTGAGCATGACCAATTGCACCCTATGGTTCTGCCTAATACACCACCTGACACCCTGGTAGAGACAGTGACTTTTTGGCCCAGGAAAACTGTCCTTTTTCCAAACAATTTCTGCTTGCAGGTCAGGAGTTAGTTCCTGCTAAGTTAGTTACATGTGGCCATTATGTTTTGGATCAGACTTAATTATCCTGCTTTTCCTGTGCAAAATGCCTGCAGGAACAGAAATATATCAAGCATTTTTAAGATACTGAAACTGAAGAGGCCTCAGGATAATATGTGGGGCAATGTCCCTGTGGAGTTAAACCATAACACAGGGTAAACTGAGTTCTCCATGACTTGAAAATACCGGAGTAAAGTCCTTCAAATACTTATTTTTTGAAAAACAGAGAAAAGTAAGTCAAACAAGCTGCCACAATCTGATAGCATTTTAGTAATGTAAAGAAAACTGAATTTTACCCTTCCCAAGATGACACATTGCAAAAACCCAAACTAAACCAAATCAAAAAAACCAAACCAAACCAGTTAAAAATCCCAGAAAAGAGTTAAAATATAGAATTAGGAGAAGCCACATGACACCTGTCAGCAGAGGGTTGCATTTCCAAGGAATGAGCACAGGCAAAGCAGGCAGAGGCACAAGTGAGACATGCAGCTGTCACAGTTTTTTTTGTGGTAAATAATTACCTTTTGCTCATGTTCTTGAAGAAAGCACACGAAGCTGCATTGCTGAAAACTACATCCAGCTTGGAACTCTTACAGAGTTAATTGCAACTTTTCGTCTTGAATGATAGTTGGGTAGAATGTAAACTAATATATGAAACAACCAGGAGACTGATGAAAGAAAAATTAAATAAATCATAAGGTTTCTTAGCATTTTGTTTTAACATTTTTGGTATGTCTTCATCACCTACTAAATGCTTTTTTTTTTTTTTTTTGTCTTTCACTGTGTGGTTACATTTACAGATGATACATTAGGCTTGTGGAATTCAGTTTTTTTGTTTGTTTGTTTTTTTTTTTCTTCTGAAGTGATAGTTCCTCTTCATAATTGTCCCTAATTCTATGATTCCATGTTCAGCTTTCTTCATTTCCCCTCTCTAGTTTATGTTGGTCCCTGAATTCTCAATATTGTAGGTATTATCTCATGACAAGACATTTCCAACTTTAGGATTACAATGTTTTTTTTATCTCATGACAAGACATTTCTAACTTCAGGATTACAATGTTTTTTATCCATGTGTATCATGACTGAGAATTCAATTACATCTAGGGATAATAAAAACTACAACACAAGCTGAGTATTCAAAAACGTAACTACTTTGTTTTTCAATAGCATAAAACCCTTAAGTATCAGAGTACAGCAAAATAACAAAGGAAAAATGAGGCATAAAATATGTCTCTCAATAGTATTCCCACAGAAAGCTACAGTAAATGGTTTACTTTTAAGATAAACAGGCCAAAAGATTCAGCCACAGAGCCCTACAAAGGGGAAAACTTTCAAAATAGCAGTGTTAATCGAGGAGAAGCCTGATATTTTGACACAGCAAATGGTAGGGATGGAGGAGACACAGGTCAGAAGCCAAACATAAATTATGAGAGAGGCCATAAACATGAACCAGATTTCACCAATAGAAAGGGGAAAAGGTTTGAAGAGCCTTTAATGTTAACAATAAAATTTTGAAGTTGATTCTCAGCTTTAGAAGTAGCCAATGCAGTTGCCTAAGGGTAATATGAGAGTAGCAAAAACAGTAATAAATTTAAAAAGAGGCAGAATTTTGAACAGATTGCAAGCAGAAGGCCAAAGGATTAGAAATACTACAAGTTCATTATTGTTAGAAATAACTGTGGTCTGATAGAGAGCCTTGGCTGAAAAATTCTAACCAAGTATAAAAATAGACTATAAATAGGATAGTTATTATTCATCCCACAGTTACACAGAGCACACCTGTGCCTTTTTCATCACTGAGATTGAGATATTTTGACAATGTCTTTTAACTAAATGTTCTCACTGCACATTGTCAGTGATCAGCCAATTGGAGAAGCCTCATTTTTCATCAATGGAAAGATCAGAAGTCTTTGGGAATTAAGATATTGGGAAAACCTGGCACTTTGTGTATATTTGGCTCAAATGCCCAGATTTCAAGAACTTTTAGATATCGTTTACTGCATATACATTTCTAAACTTTTATTTTTCCAGCTGCAGAGAGAAACTTATTAAAAAACTTTTATTTTTCCAGCTTGGAGAAATTATCTAGGCTATCTCCCCTAAGATAAAATAATTTTACAGCAGTATACTCAGATGATGAAGACCCCACACCCTTTACTGTCTACATCTATCCCCATTCCCATTATTAGTATTTCAAAGCTTCTCTTCCCATCCAACATTGTGACAAAATACAAACCTATGACTCTTTGTGCTGTATGTTACAGATATGGCAAACAGATTATGTCTTTCTTTTCACAGTGGCCTTTGCAAACTTGAAGACAGTTATTGTGCTTGATTCCTGTCTTTTGTTCTCTAGATTCAGTAGCTTCAGTCCTTAAGCATACAAGAAAATACTTTTTCTTCAATGGGACCAGGGTCTCTCCCATACTTTAAAATAAACTTTATTAATTGATTGGAACAAAGCCCCGTTGAGCACACTGCAATGCACAGGAAAAGAAAGAAGTTTGGTAAAATCATGGTGAGACTACTTACACCTGCAGTTTGAAGTTGGTTGAGAAGTTATGAGCACAGGACAAAGATGACTTCTCAGAAATAGATGGATGTACAGGTAGCACCACCCCCAAATGGGGCCACAAGTGGGTAGTAGAGGACAGCCCAAAGGACCACATAGACTGGAAATGAGAACTCTGGGAGGCCACTCATCAGGGTGTGAGCACCTGGGGGTGGGAAGGAAAGGTTCTATCAATGGCTCTGCCTCTGCACACCACTTCCGCAGGGATGGCAACACGAGGATTGCAACATACTGTTCTTCACCGCTTTGTAAGTCATCGCGTCATGGGATTGATGACTTTGTAAGTCATCCCATCTCTTTATCATTTCCAGTTTCTCTTACCACATGACTCTAACCCTAATTTAGACTGAGAGAAGGGCAATCTTGACACACAATCTGAATATATAAAAAAAAAGCTCTGTCCCTTCCAGAAACTCATTCCCTCTTCTCAGTGACTGAATCCTTGCCCTTGGTTTAGGATGTCAAAATATGGAGAAACTGGGCTCGTTTGTGACCTCTGCAAGAAATTGTCAGCAAATTTCTCAGTTCCGTCCAGCAACAATCATTTATGCGGCAAGGTCAAAGACTGCCAGCTCAGAAAGAAAACCAAAACAAACCACCTGATTTTAATAGGATAGCAATAATAGCTGCAAAAATGTTAACCTGCCCTTATTGAATGTTGTGCATTGATGTTTTTAGTGCAGCATAAAACATGAAGTGGAAAGTTTTCATCTTTCTTTTTCATCTTTCTTTTTCATCTTTCTTTTTCATCTTTCTTTTTTATTTTTCTTTTTCTTTTGACTGCATAGAAATATGCAGTGGAATTGAGTGAAAGCATAATTTCAAGAGTATAAAGTTTAAGTTCAGTGTATTCCAGAACATTTGTGACCCTAATTGTAACAGACTTCCTACAATAGGTTTTCCACATTAT
This sequence comes from Pachycephala philippinensis, assembly GCA_013397055.1. Taxonomy (NCBI): domain Eukaryota; kingdom Metazoa; phylum Chordata; class Aves; order Passeriformes; genus Pachycephala; species Pachycephala philippinensis. The sequence goes on along the minus strand of VWZT01005962.1, from coordinate 10,089 downwards.
CTCTAGTATGCAATGAATATACTTGTCAAACAGACGTTGATCCTATGTCCTAATGGAACCATCTTTCTTAAGCACATTGTAGCTTTCATTTTTACAATAAACATTTGTCCTAAACAATAACACTTATGTGAGATACATTGTTTGTAAGGGCCTTGGGAGCTGCATCTTGGGAACAGAGACTCAGGTACAGCAATACGTTCTGTCAATCCTGAATGCATTGTTAGTGCTATAATAATAATCTCTTCTCCGTCCTGCATAATACTTATGCAGAGCTTAAAGCTACGAAGCTTTCTCTACTATAGTTTAAGCTTAGAGTGATTTATACCATTTGACATGCAAACACTTGAAAAATATAGTCTATCTTGGTAATTCTGACACAACCTTAACTCTAGTGGCAATAGCAGGTGTCATTTGATTACAGTATCTCCTGCTTACAACACTGCCATGGTAATTAAAGCGTGTCAGAATTACAAAACAAGAGTAGTGAAGTCACATTTTATGGCAGAGAAATTAACAAAATTTTTAAAGCATGATCTGCTATGGTATAAAAAATGAAAAATTTTGTTCCTACTCATAGTGATTTAGTACTGAATTACAGAAATTGTTGAAAATCCTGAATATGATGGCAGTTGCTACTAGTACTAAGCATTACACACTCAGAGAAGTGCTATGACAAATACATTTAAATATCTTTAATGCTGCAAAACCTGGAAAGGCAGTTAGCGGCAATAAAATTTGTATTGAATTTGGATAAATTTTAGACAATTAGCCTTCTTCTAAATGCAATTTCTGGCCAAGAAATCCATAGGGACACATGACTTATCCACATTTATTACTCATTAGAGCAGAGTAATTCCTGTCATGGCTGAACATCAAGGAATTAATCATCATAAATTCAGATCAGCTAATGGACTGAGTAGTCCTTTTCTCCCAAGAACAAATCCCCAGGTAAAAGATATGAAATATAAATTGACCAGCAAAGAGAAGTGCATAGCAATAATATGCATAGTAGATATATACAGTTATTGTGCTCAATATGTATATGCATGCATGTAGAGTATATTGATAATGTATTAGGAAAACAGATTTACTCATCGGCCCTTCTCTTCCATTTTGGATAGCACAGATAAAGTTTGTGCATGCCCTCTTATCAGTTAATTCACTTCCAAATATTTCAAGACATATATGCCCTATGAACAGAATTTTGTGTCTGTTCTCTCAGGCTAAGAACCTTTCCTCTGTCGAGTAACAATACAATGAGTTTGCTCTATATTTGTTTTATACCTTTCAGTTCTTGCTCCTCCAATGTAATAAACTTAGATTTTTCAATGTAATAAAAGCAAGGTAACAACTGAAACATTTTTATGATTAGGAAGACAGACTTCAACAGACCGAAAGATTCAGCAGATTGAGGACAGCAGACTGTACTTGATTTCTTCAAAAATTTCTATTGCGAATGAATTTTTCAATGTAGATCAGTATTCTCTATCTTGAGCTGGTCACATTGGAGCTGAACACAAACCTGAACATTTTCACATGGGGAAAATTTGAAAAAATACAGCTGTTCAATTGGTTATTACCTTTCACCCATCTTCACATTCTTCTGCATTAACTTTAAGGAAAAAAAAGATAAAAATTAGCATCTGAGGCAGCTTGCTTTGATGTCTTTCTGCTGCAATGAAGTCCTTGGAAATTCTGTTTCCATTTTCCAGAGGTTATGATGGATGAATTTAAAGAGGTTTAAAGTAGGTTTCATTATGTGATCTGGAAACCTGTATCTTCTGATCTTACTTTAACCTTACCTTTTTATAATTAGAAAATTCCATCTAGTTTAAGATTCTTCTTTTAGTTTGTTTTGTACCTGCTTGTCTTTGGATGAATAACCTTTTTTAAAAAAAATGATATTAAGTTTCTACGTTCAATTTCTTATGTATTTAATGGAAATAAATGTAATTTTCTCTTTATAAATAAGACAAATTCTTGGTATTTTCCTAGACGTGGGATGTATGTTTGAACAAAACTGATTGTGCCTTCTCAGTGTGCTCTGGTTTGTGTTGTGGCTCTTATGTAGAGTGTGCAGCCTGGATGATTTTTAGGTTGAAAGCAAACCCAAATATGTGCTCCTGAGAACATCTAATGTACTCTAACAATAGGCGACTTTCAACCCATGAGACCAGATTCAACATAGCCCAAACCAAATTGCACTGAAGGCCATTGGGTCCTCACAATCAGTCTTGCTGATCTCGATTCAAATCCTTAGTGCATTTCTTACCTTTTTAAAATACACATATTTCTATCTGTTTTTCTCTACACCTGCTTCAGTGCAATCAACTTTTGAAAATGTGTATGTCCTCAGGTTTCCCGTGACAATGCAAGTAATTCCATCTCCATCATACTATTCATCATGCTATTTTTCTCTTATGATAGTTCAATAGAGTCCTGTATTGATGATGCCCTGCAAAATTACTGTCAGAAAACACCATTAACAGTCTGGGTTTGCCCATGGCATTAGGGGATGTATTTAATAAGACTGGTCTCAAAATGGGTCCACAGGTTATTCATGGCATTACGTTTTTCCAAGATAGTAATTCCCTTCAGAGAATAATCCATTATCACCTCCCACTTAGCTCTTCTTATCCACTTTAAAAGTTCTTGTACTAGCCCCATATTATCAAATTCAATTGGTAATTTCCCTTGTGGCACCCTATCAAATGCTTTAGTGAAATCTCGACTGACTACATAGAACACATTTCCTCTGTCAACTGCCATTTAAAAGCCAGGAGAGCAGGGTTAATCTGACATGATCTACCTTTGACAAAGATGTTTTGCATTTCATCCTGGCTTCTATTTATCTCCCTACATTTATTTTTAGTTATATATATATATATATCCACACATATATATATATATATATGTAACTTTGAAAAGCTTTGCATATTATTGAGGTCAGTCTACTAAGCTTATTGTTACTTGATTAACTTTTAAACTTTTTTTTAGTAAACATGATGTTTACTTCTATATTAAAAAAAAAATTGTCTTAATGCACTTACTAAACACTTTTACTTGCTGAATATGCAATGTCAGATCTTTCAGGATTCTGATACAAAGATTGATGAAGCTGAAGGTAAAGTAAAATTCAAAGCCATTTGAGATGAAATAATTTCTTTACCCAGACCTAATCTTATCATTACCTTCACTGAAAACTTATTTCACATATTTGTTAAATCCAAGAAATAATCTACAGCATCTTTAATCTTAGTCACAATCTCGTGTGTGTCCCTTGCTCTCTGGAAGCCCTAGGAATGGCATTAGAAACATTGCTCCAGAACTTCATTGCCAAACTAAGCATCCAGGTCCAAATTAGAAACTACAATACAAGGCTTAAATAACGCCACAGGCACATAAATTTGGACATTATATTAATTAAACTATATTTTCTAGTCATAAACTTGTATTTTTTTAATAATGACTGGTAGTAATAATTAATTTGTCTTCATGCCTTGTATAAGACAAAATCACCATTTGATGAACATTATCCCACATATGGGGCCTAGTGGAAAGAAAATAGATAAACTCAATGTTGACATCTTGGCTTCAGGTGATTATGAATTTACCACAATTCTCTGTAGGCTGTTATGGTGCCTAAATATATCAAAAATATAAATCTTATATTTAGTTTGCATTGTAATAGTTTTAGTTTTCAACAGCTAAAAATCCTTAGTGTGCATTCACCCATCATTTTCTGTTGCTTTGTAAAACTCAAGTACTTTGGGGATACCTTGAAACATTAAATGTTAAAATTATTTGAATTATACTGATGCTAAAAACTGGGGAAAATTTGTAATTTAAACATAATTTTATAATAATATATATTATGATGATAAATTATATCTCATGCGTTTAACAGGAATTAAAAGCAGCTGCCTCAAATCAAGTTGCGCTGTATATAAAATATAGAATATTCGCATAACTAAGCAAAATCTATTACTAATAGCAGTAGCAATTACAGTAATAAATGTTTCCTCAATGAAAGTAGCAAAGTTTTCCTTGTAACGTCCTTATTTTGAGACACTGTTTTTCCAGGTCAAGAAGTTGTTGAAACATCCAGAGAAGGACTTCTGTGCCTGAGTGGGCCTTTAGTGAAACTGAGAAGGTTGAGATTGATGCAAAATTTCACCTCCACTGCTCCAGGTTTTTAAGTGTTTCAGATGCCTACTTGCCTGAATTCCAGTTCCCTAAGAGACAGGCCAATCTACCAACTAAAGATATTCTTAGGGTAGATCTGAATAACTGTTTAGTATTACTTTAGGTGATTATCTGCTCTCTTGGGAGAGCTTCAATTGGGTAGATGTGTCCTTTTATATGAAAATTTTGCTAAAGAAGAGCAGGATGCTGGATCCCAGTCAGGACACAAATATGGAGTTCCTGGTGGTTATTAGGAATGGATCACCAATTAAAATTGTAAAAAAAAAAACTTGATTAGTTTGGCCATTGCTATGACTATGGACTGAAGGGCTTTGTAAATTTTCTTTTTTTTTTTTTTTTTTTTTTGGATATTTCAGTTCCGCTTTAGAGCTCGAAACTTTCCCTCGACCTAGTTTTAAAGCCAAATCCACAGAGGGAGTGAGGGCTTTGGCTCTGTCTGGTTTTGGCATGCTCTAGTCACCCAAAAGCTGTCAGACTTCAAGGCAAAATTTTACTTCATCCAGTTTCTGATGCTGGGCCTGGCTGTGGGCCTCAGAGTTGCAGTACAGCCTATGTGATCACAGAGCACTTTGAGTCCATCAGACCTAAGCTTTTCAGTTAACATTTTACGAAGGGTCACAGTGAAAAGAGATTTACTATATAGCACACTTTTTTGATTTGGAACAGAAAACAATGAGTGTATGTGACTGCCTGAGCTGTCTGAGATCTTAACACAGCTTATTTTTATTAAAGGATATCTGAAGTTTAAAGTGTGACTGGGAGTACTGTGTTGAAAACAGGTTAAGAACAGCTTGATATGTATTAATTAAAAATGAAGTCTGGGTTTAAAATGGAGAGCAGTTGCATCTGGGGGAGTAAGCTGGGAAGAATTCACTGGAGTGAGTTATACTATTCACTTTTATTTAACCTTTAAAGTATGCCTTTATTTGTAGAATAAAGTAATAGGTTCTCTCTGCCATGATTGGTTAGAAATCACCATCTGTAGTTGAAGGATTTTTAGGAGGGTCAATTTTGTTTAAGTCTGGTTGCTCTTCTAAATCATTTTGTTAAATCACACATGATTAGATAATGGATATTCTGAAAACAGAATTTATTTTAAGTAATCTGTATATTTTATGTTGAAGGCCAGTTACTTATTCAGTTATTAATCAGTAGCCAATCAAAATTAGGTTGTCTAAAGATGATGTATAATTTTAATGTATCTGTAAAATATTTATCAAGTCAGAAATGTTTAAATAATTAAATAATAACCATTCTGCTATTTCTTTAGTGATAAAGCAACATTGCTTACAACTGCAGAAACCAAGATAAAGATAGGGAACCTCCTGCAGGTGATTTATTAAGGCTTTGCAATAATACCATAGAAGATCACTCAGATAATATATGTATTTAGTTTAATTTTCCACTTAGTAGATCCAGTTCATGGATTTCAATAGGCATATCTTGAAAGAAAGCTTGCATCAAAATTGAATCTAATACTTCGATGTGCACAAAGTAAAAGGCAGAAGGAATAAAATTAGGATCCCTTTTCTGAAATGTAGTAAATCAACTGTATTGGCACTGAAGAACAACAAAAAGGGCAAATGAAGTTTAATCACCATTTCAAGCATGGAACTAGATGATTTAATGTCTTTCTTTCTCCCTAACCCCCCACACCCCTCCCTCTTTAATTAGTGTCTCTCAAAAGTTTTAGTACTTTTGGAGCTAACAAGGAATTCAGGCTGGTGTAACACACTCCTTACAGCTGCACTGCCAGCAGCATGCTGCTATATTCATACAGAGGATAAGAACTGACCAAAAGAGGAGCTGTAGCTGAACCCACAGGCACTGCAAAGTAGTTACTGTAGGTGAGCTGTCCACATATCTGTGGAGGCTGAAGCCCATGGCCTACCTTCAGTGTGGATGACTCAATTTGAAACAAGGTGCCTGTTTCCTCAAAATACAACACCTTGTAGAGATAAAAGCATTGATTTACCTGACAAAGAATGTAGGTATGTTGTGGGAAATCAGGGTGTTTTCTCCTTGATACGGAATTTATGTTGCTACATGCTCAAGAAACAAAACAAAAAAGATAAAATTACATCTAATTGGATTCACTTTAGGTCACCATCTATCTGTTTATTGGAAATGGTGGGGCACATGAGGAGCTGTTCAAGGCTCAAAACTATTGATGACTAAAATAAATTTTACTGCCCTAGAAATAGAAATAGGGGAAAAAAAAACCCCAACCAACCACCATCTGCAGTCATTCCTGTAACAGAGGCTAAACATTTTTAAGTCCTTGCCATTATCTTCTCCTGCATGTAGGACAGGGCTAGCTTCAGCCATTCTGATTTCAGTATGCATACAGAGTGCTTGCTAAATATTGGCCCTTAAAAAGAACTAAATAATGTAAATGCAAGCAGGCAGTCTTCTCACTGAATTAAACGGCAAGCAAATGCATGTTCCTCAGAGGAACAAATTGGATCACAGGCTCTGGGAGCAGTGAATATGAAAGGGGAAATCTTATCAGTGTTTACAAAAGGGTGGTGCAAAGGAGGGTGCAAAGAAGACAGGCCAGGCTCTTTTCAGTGTTATTCAATGTAAGGACAAAAAGCAAAAAGCACAGACACAGGAAGTTTCCTCTGAACATCAGGAAATAATTTTTGCTGTGTAGGTGAGCAAGTGCTGGAACAGGTTACTCAGAGAGGTTGTGAAATCTCCATCCATGAAGGTCTTCAGAAGCTGTCTGGACACAATCCTGAGTAACATGCTCTAGGAGACTCTTAATTGGGAGGATGGATCAGATTTGAGAGGTCCCTTCCAAACTCACCAATTCTGTGATTATGTGAATTCTGTGTCAAACTTCACTCCCTCCTGAAACGAAGTGTCCTAGAGACTCATGTAAGCAGTACCCATAGCCATTGTTCCTTTGCTTCTAAAAATATGTCTATGGGATATCATGGTGGCACCAGCACTCACTGTTTCACTCGTAACACACATGGTCTTGTATTTGTGTCCCAAGTAAGAAAGCACCAAAATAACAATTTCTGCCAACTTGATATTTAATAAGAGAACTCACTGCTAGAGTACTTCAATAATACGTAGTTATAGACTGCATCTATCTCATCTGAACCATCTAAATAGATCCAAAACTGTGAAGTGAAACACTGGGGAATGGATGTCTGGTTGAAGAGAGATCTCAGTGAAACAATCCATGTCAACTCATAGAACAAAAATATTAGGATACGAAATGTAATTTTATTAGTGAAAAAAAGATGAACTTTGTGCTTCTACTTCAAGTTCTAAATTCATACATAAATGTATGCATATTTGTCACTTTATCACACTCAAGAATATATAATCATAATTTGGGGTGAGGAGAAATAGGTTTGGCAGGAATTCTCTTTTATTCCCTGCTATAAATTTGAAAAGATCACAGGCAAAGTTTTGGGGGCAGGGGAGAGGAAAAAGTTTTAACTTTAATTAGAGCCAGATTACCCATTGCTGTACAGTTTACTGCAATAGTATTTAACCTGGATAACCCTTGTTAAGGCTTACATCTGGTTTCCTAAGGAGGTCCAGGTAAAGGGGAAACTGAAACTTAACATTTTGAACACAGACTCAGTAATCAGTTTCTTTTACATTTTAAAAAAAATTATTTAATGAGAAAGTATATCACACTGGTAAATTCCAAAAAATAACCTATCTAGTATATTAGCAGACCAAAAAAATCCTTCCTAAAAGGGAAATATAAGCACAGATACACACAGATACTCTCCCTATAGCAATTCCTATTTTACTGGTTTAGTGTATGGTCCCAAACACACTGAAACCAGCAGCTTCCAACAGTGTGTTTATCCTGGCTTTTTATGGTGTATCACTATACTTCATTTTTCTGAAAAGAAGGAAGAGTCTATGGGCACTATGTATTCCACAGTCCTCTGCCCCGTGGAAAGGTCTCCCTATAGTCCTGCTGTACTAGTTGTAAAGAGCATAGACAGAAGTTTTCTATCCTAGAATGACTCTTTTAACTGGTTGTTGTTCCTATTTTGTATACAGCAGCATGAAAGAAATGAAGGAATGCCATGTTTCCATAACCAAGCTTGCACCTTGAGATGATCCACACTTGTCTTTGACATGGTTCTCCAGTTACAGCTCCAGCCACAGCATGCTCCCATGTACTCCATTATATAAACCATTTTAAATCTAGAAAGTCACTCTACAGAGTCACAACAGTTGTCAAGACACTTGTATTTGTGAAGGGATGGGTTCCAGGAAAAAAGAAAACTCCAAATGTATTTTTTCTCAAAAGTCATATCCTCTACTGGCATTGCAGAGATTAATGATTAGGCTAACAACTATGGGACAACACCACCTAGGGTGGCAAATTCTCAATATTCACAAAGTTATCCATCAAAGACAATGTACTTGGTGTTTTTTTGGTGGTGGTTTTTTTGGTTTTTTTGTGCAGAACATGTGAACACTACTTTTCAAGATATTATTTTCCTATGCCAGTCTTTTTAAATAAGCAATCTATATTGTGTAGCTGTTGGGTGTGTTTGAGTGATATGATCTTGCCAAGCAGGGAGTGGAGTGTCTTGTATAGAATAAACTTTATGTTACTTAATATATAAAGATGAAGCATAATCAGTCATTTTCCTGTGGTGACTCATGATAATTACTGTATTAAACTTTGATAACAGCAGTTTTTCCTCCCCTCTGTCTCGTCTCATCTTTCCCTGCACTACCCCCAGGCTTCAGCAGTCTTTACCAGCCTTCTGGTAATATCCTGTTTTGTACAGTGCCAGTAATGCTGTCTATCATCTCAGGTCTCTGCTTCCTGGAATCATTAATACCGTGCTTTGGAAATTATTTGAGGCAGAAGGCTCCACAATTGTACTTACTGGTTCAGCCTGGTTCCCTGAAATTAGGTTTAGTGCATTTTCAAAAGGAGAATTTTGCAGATAGGAGCCCAAATGGATTTTCAACTAGGCTTCAACCTTTTTGAAACCTATGGATGTTGAATAGTCTTTTACTAGTTGCCATGCCAACTGACACCAGAGAAACACTCTGCTGTGTGTTCATCCCCTAGAAAGCTTCACCAGATGTCTTCAACAAATTGCCATGAAAAGACTTGGGTCTGTCAGTCTTGTTAGGAGATAAAAATCAGACTGAAATGTCCCTGCCTCCACTTCTGATAAAACCAGCCCATAAAATATGTAGACCTGCAGTATTCTCACGGAAAACCAGCAAAATCTCTCACCCCCAACCTAACTCCCCCTCACTTCCTGTAGCAAGATTTTTTAAATATTTATGTTCTTATTTCTACATGAAGCACAAGGCCATTATGCTTTGCAGCTGACATCGTCTGGCAGTGCAAAGCCAGAAGCATCTGGTTGGCAGCAAAGAAAGAGAACAAGTTGATAAATTATTGATTTACATAAATCAACACCCTTTAAATATTGGTCTTTTGAAGAAAAAACCCCTTTTTTAATGTCAGCTAGAAGTGTTAAGATGATAAACACCTTATCAGGTGCTTTGAGATTTTCTGTCCATACCTCAGACACTAAATATATCTTTGCAATATACTGTCATTCTCTGATGGGGCAGTACAGAAACACAAAAATATTTGGGTTTTTTTTCCTAGTAATCTAGTCCTTCAGCTTTATTTTTTTTATTTTTCTTTTCTTATTTTTTTTTACAATTATGTCTTTGCAAGAAATAACACTCTATTCAAACACTTCAAAAAACAGAGCAAGTGAGCTTTAAGGTTTTAGGCCTAATAATGTTTCAAAGGTATGTGCCACTCAGGATGACCTGGAGAAAAAACCCTGAAGAAACAGCAGAAGCTGTAGAGAATTGTTAATTGCTTTTACTGCATAACATACACACACACACACA
>VWZT01005961.1:385319-468734 GCA_013397055.1 Pachycephala philippinensis | reverse complement strand
CTTGCTGGCCTGCTTCAAGAACAGACTACATCTAAGATGCAGAATGAAAGCAGCAGGAAGGACTGCTTAATGTAAATTAAAAGGTTCAGCCCTCATGCCATGCCTGGCACTCATGTGGAGAGAACCAAAATGATAAAGAAAAAAAAAATAAAATTAAGGCAGTTTACAAAGGGAAGCTGACTTCTAACACCTCAAAGTCAGGGAACTTCTCAAAACCACAAACACAAGGGAAGGCGGCTCTCCCTCCTGTGGGTTAAGACTCTGCTTGCTTTCTCAGATGCAAGCATTCAAACCAGCAGTTTTAAAAAACACAGCCAAAGAGAAGCAGATTTCTCAGCACTCCAGGTGACCCAAACAACATGTACATTGGTGTTTCAGATAGAAGGAGAAGCAGGTAAGGAACCAAAAAAAAAAAAAAAATCCGTTCAGTATTAAAACTTGTGCAAAAATAGCAAGTGAAAAAAAATGAAACCACATGTAAGCAAACACTTAGGCAAGATCATCAGAGCAGTGGAACCCCCTGCTTCGTACTCAGTAGTATTTTTCTTTAAAGTAAGGCAATAATAAAATGAACATGCAGGCAATGACGTGTTGGGTCTGCATGTTTGAGATGACAGATACAAAAACATGAGAGTTGTTTACAAAAGGTGTAAACGTCATCGGTAATTTCAGGAAGGTTTGTGATCCTATTAAGGAAAATGTTAAAGCTTCTAGGAAGGGGGCTGTAGTTCAATTCTTTGGCAGTAGTGGTTTTCTTTTTAGGCTAACAGAAGCATTACGAATATGCACATGTGGGTTCTCTGTTGGGAAACATCTCCTGGGACCAATGTTTAGCTGATGCTGAGCTGTGCAAATCCTATAAGTTTGCCATCATCTGGAATTTCTGAGCCGTCGACACCAGATGCCTGAAACAAGGAACAGAGATCCAAATAGCAACACACATGCTCTACCTTGCAGCACAAACCACAAGCAGGTGTGTCAGACAGGGCGTGGGGAGGAAGCAGACACAGGACAGCTTTGCACTGTGTTCAGCAGCTCGCACTACCCAAACTACCCACTACTTAAAATTAAGTGCTTTTATATTTTTGCCTTTTTTTTTTTTTTAGCTACAAAGGACTGGAACTGAAGTTTTGCCAACGTCTGCTCCAACTAGACATTGTATGTGCAATAACTGGGTCAAAACAGGTGAAAACTCCTTACAGGAAGAGTAAAAAATGAGAGCACTTACTGCTTCACTCCCAATAACCTGGTTACACCTTCGCTTTGCCACTGTAACTCCCCCTGAATTACACCACCTCTGAAAGATTCACCTGCTCTGCTCTCAGTTTTGGCTCTCTTTTTTGGCCCACCTCTCTAATTTTCTTCTTCTTCTTCATTTCCCCATTTCCTCTTCAGGGACAATGTATCTGCACCCTCCCTCTTTCTCTTCCTCCAGGAAGGGAGTCTGTGGCAATTCTTAGCCCATCCACCTGCCCTGAAATACTTCTGCAAGTGTATTCTGCAAGCAATACTTCTCCCAAGCCCCAAAAATAGCCCTTTGCAACATTTTTATTTCTTTATTAGCACATGATCTCATGCTTATTTATCCCAGGTGCTGCTCAGAGGATACAAGCAGGGAGCCTGCAGTGCCTACAGTTATACAACCAGTAAGAAGCTTTGGGAAAGAAGGGAGGATTTAGAGTGCATACATCAGATGCCTGCAGTAGACATCTACATGCAATGCCTTCTCCTTGCAAGGGACAACTTGATCAATTAGGGAACAGGAATAAATACCAGTCTGAAAGTGATGGATCTGTTTGCCTGGGGCTCTTCCACAATTTTCTGCAAATTAGCTGCAACTGAAAGCACACAGACACAAGAAAATGGGCAAATATTAGCACAGGCTAGAGAAAAACATCCCAAACTCATTAGTCCTCTTTTTATTACTTAACAAACTTTGAATTTTTACATTGATATTGAAAGATTTAGGTCTCAATTAGACTCAGTCTACTTCAATCTAAAGCTTTGAACTGTGAAAACGATGTTACTGTTACTACACTACTTTTTCACAGGTAGTTATTTTTCCCAGGATGTGATGGGATCAATAGCAATAAATGCCCAACTGCACCTGGAAACCCAGTTAATTTTGCACTAGCAGCTGTCCTGTGTACCAGGAACAGCTTTGCTTGCTGCACTTGGAATACACAGGCAGTGCTGGCAGTTTAAAAGTCTCACCTGCTGCACAGGAGGACACATTTATTTATCCAAGTGTTGTTTGAGGCAGCTGTTCCCCCCATACAACTCATGCTGCTGCCCCAGGGCAAGTGCACCTCACACTTCCTTCCCCAGCCCTAATTAAACCCAAAAAGCCTGGCTGATTCCAGTCCCAGAGCTCTGTTGCACAGGACCTGTGAGCAGGACAGGCTTGTGCAGCAGTTTGGTAATGCATCTCTGTCAGATGATAATGATTTGGCTAATGCATCAATTAGATTTCATTCTGTATTACAAGGAACATTTGCTTCACAATGTTACCAACTAAATCATCTTCTTGTGAACTGGGGGTTGCCTACATGTTGGCACAGAACTGTCACCAGAATTGACAGCAGCTGGGCAGAGCCACCGGGGTAGAGAATCAAGGCCACAGGAAATTTTCTTATCACCCACTAATCAGGTAATTTTTAACATGCATGACTGAAATGGTTAGGGGAGAAAATATAATATGTAATTACCTATTACCAGATCTCTGCCATCAACAAGACCCGCTGAAATGAGCTCCTGAGACACACCATCTGCAGTATCTGTTGGAGAGAAACCCAAGAGCCATCACCACAGGGCAGAAGTTGTCCAGCTGGTGAAGGCACCACACAGAAACCTGAAGGAGCTTGTACAAACCAAACAGCAAAAGTGTTCTTTACAAAAGACAGATACCAGGGTGCACACCGGGTGCTGTGAACTCAGTGAAGGGCTGCACTTTGCCCATATCCATGAGTTTTACAGCAGTGCTCCAAGCCCAGCCACAAGCAGCCCTTTAGGAAGGCACTGTGGACAGACACTCACACAACTGCACAATACCAAACACAAACTTCCCTTTCACACACTGGGATTTCCCACCAGCTCACCTTTCCCTGGGGTGAATTCAAACCGAATATCATGGAGCTCTTTATTTGAATTCCTGTGGAAAGAAGGGAATTTTATATAAAAGAGAGCATTTCATGGCACCAATAGGTGCCCAAAAGAAAGTGCTGTTGTTGAATAATCAGTCTGTGAAGTGAATTCACTGCATTCTACCCCCTCAAAGGCAGAAACTCATCACTCGGGTGTGCATGTGGAAGCAGCACAGCCTGCCTCCCAACCTGACAGAGCCTGGGCCAGTCCAGGACAGGTGAGTGCCACCTCTCTGGTACAAAGCCATGTTGTTCCATTGTCTCAGTAACTCATATCCCTCAGCAGAGATATCCCTGGGGTGCATGTTCCAGAGGAGGGAAGTGCTCACTGGCTGCAGATGCAAACACATGATGGAAGCAATGCTCAGAATCCCCACTCCAATGCCTACCAACAGCCAGGATATCTCCTGAGATGAGAGGTAGGTTCTTTTAATGAGAAACAGCAGTTTGTGCAGTGAGTGTAGAAAGATCCTTTTTTCTGCCTATTTCTAGTAACACAGACCAGAATCCACTCCCTGAACTGGGTAAAAGCTGTTCATTCTCAGAACTGGCTGAAGTCTGAAGTTGTGCATGAAGATTAAGATGGTCCAGCACAAGGCCAGAACCCCTGGATCCCTGAATCCTTTTAGGGAACCCTGCCAGTATCTCCTTCCCACCTCATCAGAGTTTAGCAATGTTTATACAAATATCTAAACCTCTTTCAGCACACAGGTTTTGCCAAACTGAAGTGGATGTGATAAACTGCTTTTCCAGGTCCCAGTTTTGGAACAGCAGATGAAATCCAAGCTGACAAACAACATTTAACTGCCACCCTATTAATTAAAAGGCACAGAAGTCTGCCAGTGTCCCTCTCTACAAAGGCTCATGTTGACAGACCAGGACAGTTTTGTGCCCTTACCTTAACCTTAACACAAGGTTGATGGGGACTCTCACATCTTCCTGTACCGGAGCTGCAGCAGGGGCTGCAGGTGGGGCCTGCAATGGGATTACATCATTTTAAAGCAGGTTAACAATTCCTTGCTCTGGCTTTAAAACCAGAGATAACCTTGATCAGCTGTAGATACAAGTAAAAGTTTAACTCATCATTGGAATCATGGCACTACACTGAGAAAGACAACAGACCAATGAACCAGGAAAACCTCACACTTAAACAGGAGGGTCTCTGCAATTGCCTTGAAAAGAGCGAAAGCCGCACGAATTTGAGAAATGCCAAAATGGCAGGAGACTTCGGAAGTGCTGAATGTAAAAAGATGGCTTGCTTTGCATTAAAACTTAAAGGTTTTTGGATATTCATGACAGCTTTAAGACCTCCTGTGTCTTAATCCCTGCCCCAAACATCTGATTTAAAAACTTGATACAACTGTATCAGTAAAAATTTTAATTGGCAGATTAGCATGTACTCTGTTACCCTTTTTTCATTAAATCAAGGGCTTTAAGAGCATCTAGCAGCAATTTTATAGCTGCCTATTTTCAATTCTAAATTACTTCGGAGTAATTATTGGAACATGTAATCAAAGCATTTTACATTGGTCAGCAGCAGATTTCCAGTAGGGAAGATCCAGGAGTTGCCCTGAATTTGTTACAGCACTTGTGGTATTTCCAGTTAAGAGCTACTTGTTAGTCAATCTCCACCAAAAAACCCCAAATAAAACAGAGAGGGGTCGGTCACTTGTACTGCCCATGCTGAGGCAAGGGTTTTATACCTGCAGGAACAAGACAGACACAACACCAGGCTGATAATTTAAGCACAGAAGTCTTGACCAAGTGTTTTGCATCTAGATCACTTGTTTTTTCACAAGAGAAAAAAAAAAATAACCTTTCGTTTAAGACTAGCATTTTACTCCAAGGTGCTCTTGGCCCAGCAATGCAGCTCAGGGCTTCTGATCACAGCCTGGTTTCTGCAGAAGCTGAAAACCACCAGGTCAGTGAAAACAAACAAGGATTCATGGAGCAGCCCAGAGCTCTGCAAAACAGTAACCAGTGAGCAACAAGAACCAGAGGAGAGCCATGAAGAATAACACAGTGGCACAGAGAGCTCTGAGGAAGAACATATTGACAATGTAGAGCTATAAAATAGAGCATATTGACACTAAGAGCTATAGAGAAGAACACACTGACACAAATTCATGAAGCTCAGCTTAGGACAAGCTACCAATAAATAAGCTATTGGGCACTAGTGGCAGACACTCAGTGCAAATCCGAAGTGTCACTGACACCAGCACTGCTCCAGCCTTCCCTGCTGCTGGTGTTTCAACTGCTGCATGAAATTCACGGATTAAACACCAGCCTTTTTAAAAGAGATTTGAAGAGGTTTGATTTAAGTATTAAAGCCATTTTAATGTTGCCAAGAATATGTCAAACTTCCATGGTTTCAGATTGTTCTAGCACACCTGGAATAGAACAGCTAAGGGCAAACCTGAAAGCTGGCAGGAAGGGTCTCTGCTCTTACCTGGGCTGCTGCTGGGGCTGCTGCTGCTGGGGCTGCTGCTGCTGCTGGGGCTGCTGGAGGAGCCTGGCTGGGTGGAGGTACAGCAGTTGGAGGTTGTGCAGGTGCTTGTCCTGCAGCCTGAGGTAGTTCAGTAGGTGCCTGTGCTGGAGCATTGAGTGAAGGACCTGGAGGCTCAGCTGATGGAAACAGCTGCAAGCAAAAAGGAGTTTTAATGAGAAAAGTGCCTCAAGAGCTCTGATTCAAGCACCAGCTTTCCCAGAAGTGCTTGTCTGCCACATAAACCACTTAGAGAAGTTCAGTGCCAAGGGCATTCCCAGGCCTCCAGGACATTAACGCTGTTCCCAAGTTGGTGTGCAGGGGTTTATGTCCAGGGGCCCATTCTGTCCTTTGCAAGTTTTACTCATCAGTAAACCAAGATACCAGCATGGGTGTGGATCTTGGACAAAAATTACACGCTGTGGCAAGGCTGCGTGCCTTGCTATCCTATCCAGCTGGGATGAGAGCACCCCATCCTTCAGACTCCCTCTTTCCTGGAATCTAAGTCCTACTTCTAATTCCAAGTAGCCATGCACTCTGCTGGAGCAACCCTGCTTTGACTTGTAGCTGCTTTCAGAGAACAAAGCCCAGCAAAGCAGTGAGATAACTATCAACAACTGAGCCCTTCACCAAGCAAATGTCACAGTAATTTGGGTATCAATGAAAAGTGAATTCAGACTTCTTCACACTAGAGAAGATTCAGGATTGGACTTTACTCTCTTGCAGAAAACAAAACCAACCAATCAAACAAAGAAAGCCAACCCCAAAAAACCCCATATGAAATTAATTTAAGGGTGGAGAAAAAGCTTAATGAAAGTTTAATCTCTTTTTTACCTCTTGTTATTCAGTACAGAGAAACCAATTTTGGCATGGGAGCCAAAGAACTGTCAGTTTGATGGCACTTCAGTGTGCCCTCCAGCTTACTCTGACAGGTTGTAGGAAATATAAATCACCTTCAATGTTGGAAACCTGGACAGGAGAGCTCCACTGGGAAAATTAATCCCAAAGGGATTCTGGTTTTCAGCTTTTTGTTTGAATTTACAATTTATGTCAAATTACAGTACCAGAACTGTAGTCTTTCTTGAGATCTCCCTTTACAAACACTCTTGGAAACAAATGAAGGAAGAACAGGACAGCCCAACCCAAAACTAATTTTTAGGAGACAGCTCTGTTTATCGTTCAACACAGGTAGGGAAAAGACAGACATAGCACAGTCCCCATCACTGACAGAGAAGACATACTAATATTCCTAATGTAAGACACAGTTCAGAACTGAAGAAAGATGATAAACTGCAACTGAAGTTTTGTTTGCTATCACATATTACTACAGATTTCTTTCACAGTTCTAAGCACAGGTTCCAAAGCAGGGAATTACACAATGCAAACCAGACATCCTAAAGTTATGTTCTGTTGGGTTTGTGTTGTTTGGGGTTTTTTTTAAGGAGGAAATGAGAAGACAGTTGTTTTGCTTAGATTATTCTTGTGACCAATTCATTACCTTACAACTGACTTTTGCCATAGCAAGCTGACAAGACATACAACAAACCTCAGGAAGAGCTCTTGGCATTACAGAGCCAAGGATTCCTTTTATAGGGAGCTCTTCAAACAGAGCTCAGCTAGATACTTAGCTTCTACTTCACACAATATTGCTTTCAAAGGCTAATAAAGCGTGTTCCTTGAAACAACAGCAATAACAAGGAGTCATCTTTCCAAGAAGCCATTTGCAATTATAACTTACCTCGGAATTCTGTACAGGTTCTTTCACTCTGGGAGACTGAAAAACAGAGAAGAAGATGTCATTGCCTAGACCAAAGTGAAGCTCACTGAGTAGGAGGACTTGTCAGAACCATACTGAACACAAGAAACCTACAGAATTGTTTCAAGTTACACGTGTGTGGATTAAGATGCATGATAAAAGGGACAACACACAATTGTTGTCATATTGTACCACCCAGAAACACTGTCACATTTCAGAACTTGCAGTCAATATTCCCACAGTGGCACACAATACCCTAGGATGCTGTCATTGTTACCCATTAGCAAAATCCAGGACTCTCGAAGATCACTCAGATTGGATCAAATTACTTATGCACCAAGATGGGAAAATCCATTTTAAGCTACTCAGATCTGGCAGAAAAAGATACACACATATCTGCCTGGCAGAATTCTTCTAGAAAACAAATTCCCTTCATTTACTTAGGGAGGTAGTTTCCAAACCAGCTTGCTTAAAATGTACAAAACCTGCTTTGGAGGTTGGGAGGCGGGAATCAGCCTTATTTGTGCTGGTTTTTAGAAATCCCTGGGCTGCTCTCCCTGCCCTTGGGCCCTGCATTCTGCTGTGCTCTTTGTAAGAGAAAGCAGAGAACTGACAGGTAGGTGTACACTCAGCTGTGAAACAAAGAGACCAGTGGAACAAAGGGGAAAGTGCAGGCAAAGCAACGTGACCAACCTTGGCTTATCAGTAAAACAAAGATAACACTGCACTAGCTGTTTCACATGAGCAGGGAGGAATTGCCAAGTACTCCTGGAAAGCCTTGCAATTAAGAGAGCCTCCAGATTTGACTTCCAACAAGTCCAATTACTATGTGGAGATACGTGGGATGGTTTGGTCCGTGCTGGGAATTAAAAAAATACCTGTTCTTTCTGCACATAATGGTCTAACAGGTTGCTGTCTGGACAGCAGAACATTAAGTCTCATCATGCCCCTACTCTGAGCCAGTTTCTGCACTAAACAATGCCACTACCTTAACGAGTAGAGATCACAGCAATTTGTAACACATGACTCAGAGGCTTCTCGTGAGAAAAGGTTAAGTTTTACTCTCAGAACAGCAAGTTTCAAAAAGCCCTCTGGACAGGGGGAGAAGGAACAGTTTGCTCAGGATGGCTATGTGCAGGCAGTGTCAGGAAAAAAGTCACACAGCTGGAAAGGTAAAGCCTGAAATCCATCTCAGTGTGGTCAGCCTTCACTTGACAGTCACCAGGTGGGATGAAAAACACAGCATTGCTCCCAGAGAAACAACCCTGCTCCACATCTGCAGGCCACAGCTGCTGCAGTGTTCTTCCAGGAACAAGGCTCACATCCAAGTGTACCCGGATGCCTCAAGGAATCATATAAAAGCAACTTGTCTGAAAGATCAGCGTGCTAAGCACTGTACAGATAAGTATGGAAACACTGGCCCTGCCCCTCAGCTGACAACTGATCCAGATAAATGACAAACACAAGTGTTGAGAGCCAGCTGAATATCAGCCAGGAGTGCCCAGGTGGCCAAGAAGGCCAATGGCACCTGGCCTGTGTTGGGAACAGTGTGGCAGCAGGACCAGGGCAGGGATTCTTCCCCTGTACTTCAGCACTGCTGAGGCACATTGAGTGCTGTGTGCAGTTTTGGACACCTCATGGCAAGAAGGACATTGAGGGGCTGGAGCAAATCTAGATAATGGAATGGAGCTGGGAATGCAGCTGGAGCACCAGGCTGAGAGCTGGGGAGGCTCAGCCTGGAGAAAAGGAGGCTCAGGGGATACTCTCTCACTCTCTACAGCTCCCTGTCAGGCAGGTGGAGCCAGGTGGGGATCAGACTCTTTTCCCAGGTAACAAGCGAAAAGAGGAAATGGCTTCAAGTTGCACCAGGAGAGGTTTAGATTGGATATTAGGGGAAATTAGGGGAATTAGAAAGATTTCTTCACTGAAAGGGTGCCCAGGGAAATGGTAGAGTCACCACCTCTGGAGGTGTTCAGAAAACAGGAAACGCTGGCCCTTGGGAACAGGGTTTAGTGGTGAACACAGCGGTTCTGGGCTTACAGTTGGACTCAGCAATCCTGAAGATCTTTTCCAACCTCAACAATTCTATGATTTTATGAAAAACATGGACAGAAAGAAAATAGCATAAACATTAAAAAACATTTACCTAAGGCACAAATAGGATGACTTTGGGGATTAGTTCTAACTAATTTTTGCTTGTGTAATCAAAGATGATGTGAGTAAGCAGTGAAATGTGACCACACAACTCACCACTGCGCAGATTTATTGGGTAACAGAAGGTGCACTATTTAAAAGCCCCCAGAGCACAACTGCTTTATTTTGAATTCAAGGTTTTAAATGCAGAGAGGAAGGAAGTTTAGAAGGTCTTTATATCCAAAAGGTAATGCTGACCCAGGAAGTCACCATATTCAATGAATTGAAGAGATATTTCTGGCTCTGGGTATAAGTATTTACCTGCTTTCAGATGCAGTCCTAGGAAGAGACTTGTAAAATACATCTTTGCACATACTAAATTCACCCTATTTTTTTCTGTAAAGTGGAAACAAGTAAAAAATACCAACCCTTTCCATTTATGTAAATGATTTTATGCAGGTTAATACTTCAGTATTTTGGCACATTAAGTCAATCTGCAGAGCCTCCTTTTACTTTGTGGCTGACAGCAGTAAAATGCAGGTACAGACAGAATCACAGAATGTTTTGGGTTGGAAAGGACCTTTAAAAATCCTCTGCTCCACCCCCACTGCAATGGGCAGGAAAAAAAGGGGCCACCTAGTTAACACAAGTTATTCTATCCAACAGCTTGGTTAAAATTGCAGAGGGATTTACAGACAGGTGGAATTTATACCCAGTGTTTGAAATATGGCCAAAAACACAGGATAAACACGAGTCCTCAGTAACACCACTGTATTCATGGCAAAAATGGGCAGTTTGGATACAAGTCTTAGGACTGCTTGAAAATGAATCAAATTCAAGTCCCCAGGCAGACAGGTAGTGAGGTCTGAGGTGCCTTTCCTGACATCCTGAAACACACAGGTGCTCCAAAGTGCTGTGTTCCATACACACGGGGTGCCTCCAAAATGGTAACATCTACAGGGAGGTAACTGAATTAAAACCTACAACTCCAACATCCATCCCAAAGCTTGGATGGATGGGAGAGCTACAAGCAAAGGCCAACCACAGGCCAAATGAGAGCAATCAGGACAGGCAGCAGTACAAGGAAAATATATCAGAGCATCAAGAAAAAAACATCTTGAAAAGGAGCTTGTAAACACATGTGTCAATCTGCTTTTTCCTGCCTAGGAGACATGAAACAAGTAAGTACTGTTCAAAACACAGTAAACAGTGTTAAGTCATGGCACCCCAGGCTTCGAGACAAGATACAACAAGTTCTAAATAATCTCTTAAACAGAATTAGGGTCTTTTACATGAATGCTTCTTAAAATTTGATCATATTCTAACTTACAAAAGGAATTTAGAAGAATTCAGCTTATAAAGCATCAAAGAATTTCAGTAGTAGCCACCTGGTAACAAGAGATCTTCCTGGATCACGTTTAATATGAAGCTGGACACAATAAGCTCTTTAAGAAGTCACAAGAGTTGCTGTCACAAAGTATGGAATTACTGTATCAAGTGGTTTTTAAAAACCCAAGCATTTCAAAAGACGCTAAAAAGATGCAAAGTCTTGCATTTAATATTTAAGTGTCTATTCACAACAGCAACAGAAGCCAGACTAATGAACGAGAAATGAGAAAAGTTGCAAAGGGATAAATGCTCCAAACCAGCACTGCTTTTTTCCCTTTCATATTGAAAAGCTTCCTCTAAAAATCCTTCACTGTCCCACTAACTCAATTATAGGATGATTATAACACAGAGTCCATTTCCAGCCACCTGCTGTAGTGAAAAGGGACCAGGCAAACCATTACAGAAAAAACCCACACTGGTGACTGCTGGGGGAAGACAACCTGAAAATTTATTGTAATCTTTAGCTGATCATTCATGCATTATTTCTGTGAGTTCTTGGGGGGTTTGTGTATGCGTTGGGAGAGGGGAAAGTGGTGTTTTCTTGAGGATTTTCAAGCACTACACCAATCACTCCTGTGACTTCAGAGATGCTGTGAGGTTTTCTATCACAATTAATCGATTTCCATGTAACTGGGGGGGCAAAACCAGGCCCTGCATGTTTCAGCAATCAGCCACAAGAACAGGCCCTATTGATTTCAGCTCCATCCTGGAGAGGGCAGTAGGATAAAACCTCTCCTGACACTTGCAGAAGAAAGCATCTCAAGCAGTCAGCACCCTTAAAGGGAATCCTAGCTGCTGTGAATTAGTATGCTGAGCTGGGAGCAGGCTGTCTGAATTAACATTTCCAATTATGCTGAACATCCCTGAATGAGACCAGCTGTGCCCCACCACAATGACAGAAAAGATCAATACAATTTCTTCAACCTTCAGTCTGCTTTCTTTCCTTCAGCTCCCAACTCGAGGGAAGGGATTACAGCTTGCTGTTTATCATCCTTAAGGCCACGTGCTCCCCAAATATATTTAGATGTACCACAACTGGAAAACAAAACAGAGACAGTGGAGTTGGAGGACCCACCCTGAGCTGTGAAATTGCTGCTCTGCCTTCCTCACTTTCTTCATCGAGCTCATCATCACTCCATTCCCAGCCACCATCTTCGGTCTTATGAAGACGCCCACTGGAGCCTGGGACTCTCCGGACCTGCTCAGCACAAGGACACAACTTACACCTCAAGCAAACAGATTCTACAGATTACTTTTTTAGAAGAAATAGCACCAGAACATCTTCAGGTTCCATCACCCGCCATGATGTCTTGATTATTTTATTGAAATAAATAGCTCTATCTAGAAAAAGCTGTACTGCAGTAGGTATCTTTAAAAATATGAATACAAGCATAAAAAAATAGTACAGCTGTAACAGCAAGAGCCCAGGAGGTTTTCAGTACCTTTTTGGATCTTTCAGTGATTGTTGGTGCTCTCTGCAACATCTTCTCTTGTAAAAACTCTTTATTCTGCAAAGGAAAAAATACCAAACATTTGCATTGCTGAAAATGCCCTTTGATGCCTTCAGCGTCTCTGATAAAGCAACTGTTAAGCCGCTTCTAGCAGAAAGCTGTTTACATGTTTCATCCCTATTCCTCCACAGATATTAGCCACTCCCCTACTTTGGGCTCCAGTATATGATGTTTCATCCTAAATACCTTCTCAGTTAACAGTGGCACTCTCCCTACGCAAAGCGACATGGAATTAACAACCGATGAGTTGGTTATTATTCTGATTTACTTGGAAATATACATATTATATGCAGTATCTGATACCCTGCTGAGGCATTTGGCATTCTTTCACTTGCAGATACTACACCACCTGGATCCAACCCCTTTGCTTTATCTTACTCCTAAATTTATGCCTGTCCAACTGTCAAAGGCAAACCTCAGATGTCAGAGAGGTTGGGATGCAGGAATCCATCCGTCTGTGCTGGAGTAAACAATTGGGGCAGCAAGATTTAAAGTGGCTGAATAAACATACAGCATTTATGTTTAGAGAGGAAGCAAATGCAGTGATCACAACAGATTGAATATTGGGAAACTGCTGTGATGCTTTATTGTATTAAATTTTCCCTTCACCAAGCTGCTCCAGAGTGGCCAGTGTGGGCTCCTGAGAATGTAATTTTCTGACTGCTGAACTGTGGGGCCAAGCTTGTGGCAGCAGGGGAAGCAGGACAGTCCAGGCAGGCACCCTGGCATTTGGCCGGGTATTCCACACCACAGCAGAGCAATTGGAAAGCTCTGCTGTCCCTGCCCACGCAGAGCTCCCAGAACTCCCCGAGGATGGTTGCTTGCAGGCAGCATGGAGAGTCTCAAGACACACTCTGTCATTCCTGGTAAGTGGCTCCCAGCATTATCAAACCATACTTTTACATAACCTAGATGGCATTTAAATATATGACTCAATAGAGATGTATGGAAGCTGCACTCTTCAGCCCTCGAGTTCCAGCTGTCAGTTTGGCAGTGGCTGATGTGTGACAGCAATGGAGCCCCGAGTGTGAACTGGCACACGTTTGCACTTCAGATGCTGGGTTAAGCATTGCCTCATTTACAATAATGTTAATTTTCTATCACCACCCATGCTAATATGTGACTCTCCAGCAGCTTAATGAAAACATGGAGGAGATTTAACACACAATGAAGTGTAACGTGAACCAGAACGCGCATAACCTAATGGAGAAAGGTCAGCAATGTGTAAACCATCTTGTCACTTTGGACACCAAGTGTGCATCCAGCATACAGATGCAGACTAATCAGCTGCCTAAAATCCCACCACGGACAGTGAAACCCCAGTTAATACTGTCATGAGCCCAGACATCAATTAAACTTGCCCTAAAGCAAACTGCTGCATTTCATCAACTGGATCACCCCCCAGATTTCCCTGGTTCATAGAATTATCAAATCACACAATACCCTGAGTCAGAAGGGACCCACAAGGATCACTGAGTCCAGCTCCAGGCCCTGCACAGGACACCCCAACAATCCCACCTGAGAGTGTTGTCCAAATGTTCCTGGGGCTCTGGCAGCTTTGGGGACATGACCATTTCCTGGGGAGCCTGGGCAGTGCCCAACCACCCTCTGGGGGAAGAACCTTTCCCTAATATGCAAACTAAACATGCCCTGACACAGCTATAGACCATTCCCTCGGGTCCTTTCACTGGTCACCAGAGAGATCAGCACTTGCCCCTGTGCTTCTCCTCAGGAAGGAGAAGTGCAACTCCCCCTGGTTGCACCTGTTAGATTCCTGTCAGCTTTAACAGGGCATCCAGCTCCTGTACAGATACCTGATGTGGCAAATTCCACTTAAGCATCTTAATCTGGGAGCTGAGAACTGATTAACTGGTGATGCTGCTGTGCTATCCCAAGTATGCAGTCTCTTTCTGACAGTTTAATCTGTATTCTGCTATAAATCTCATGCATTTTGATCACGAAAAAAATAAGCAGAGAGAAAACATTCTCTCATGCCCATGGAAATACAAATCCTCCCGTGTTCCTGCTCTCTGTCTCCCGCAGTAAGACCTCGCACGTTGCATATGCACTAATCTCCAGGCAGTAATTACATAATGCTCACTGGCAGTTCACTCCGAGGCTAGAAATGGGAGTTTCCTACTGTTCTGTATCACAGGATCTTCACTTTCCATAAGGCAACACAGGGTGAGATATCTTTAGGTGGCTCTTGCACAGTGGGCCTCATTCAGCCCCTCGCACACAGACTGATTATAGAGTTTACTGAAATACAAGTTACACTCGCTGCAGCAGAGACCTTTATGGTTGGACAGGCAGCCAGAATGACACCATTACAAGGGAAGAACAAACCCAAAAGGCACTGAAAGACATTTAAATGCTCAAGAATTCCTAGATAATTTCTATTAACAACAGCATACACAGGAGGTACAGAAGGGGGATTTTATTCTGTTCCTTCACAATGACCCATTCAACTCACTCAGCTCTGCTGGCTCCAAGTGAAAGAGCCCACACTCCTGCCAGTAAAGCTGTCACCCACACCTATCATGCTTCTGAAAAGTCCTTTCCACAGCCTCTGCACAGATCAGGGTTTTCTTACCTTTGCTTTTGTGAAAAATTTGTGTCTTAGGAGTTCTGCTGCTGTTGGTCTGTCAATAAAAACAGATGTAGAAAAGATAATTATAAATGCTCCCTTTCAACCCAACGGTCTTCCGGGCTGCTGCAGCTTGTTGGCATCTCGTGAGGGCATCAGCTTCTCCTGTATAATTCCCCTAAAATCAATGTATTCCAAGTAAATTTTACACCAGCAATCTTTTAAATTACTCAGTGTATTCTGAACAAAGCCTATTCTGTTCAAAAGCAATGAGTAACTTGGGACTGGTGGGGAGAATTTGCTCCCATTTTGATGCTGAACTTGAGACTCTTAGATAACAACAGGATCACAGAAATAATTTGCTCAAAATTGAAATCACAGAATCATCACTGGAGTGCAGTACTCACCCTGTACAAGTAACAGTTATTTCAGAGACACCTGATTAAAAGTGTGTAATTAGTTCTATTAAACACAGGTGGGATGATCAATCTTGGTCTAATACAAAATGAACAAGTATAAACTATTTTCCCTTCAAGTCAGACTTCTGAATAAATACTGGAAAGTAAGAGACATCCCTTGGTCAGTTTAGGAGGAGTTTCCTAAAGATTCAAGCCTAAACGAGAAAGCTTACAGCATCTCCCACACTGCAAACGGTGCTTAAATAGTAACAGAGTTTAATCAGTGACCTGCAAAGGCCCTTCATCACAGGGTTTATTTCATCACAGACTACTCCAACAAAAGGCATCCCCCTTACAGCAAGGGAGCCCCAAAAATAATCAGAAAGCAATTGCACTGAATTCTCTTCCCATGCAATACGCCAGCCTCCTGCTCCCAGTCAGGACAATGCCAGTGGCTGTCAGTAGTGCTTGAGGAGAGAGAAGGGCTGTACCACAATTCAGTGATTGTGTATAATCTGATCAGCACACATCCTAACCTGCAAGGATAGGATATGCTTTAGAAAGGGGAAAAAAATTCCTGCTGGGAAAAAAACCCAGCTATCAACTTTTATCAAGCACTCCACTGGATTCATTAAGCATTTGAAGTGTAATGCTTGTTTGAAGAGAGAGACTCATTGCCCAGTGCGTGAGAAGCCTGTGTTCCTGGATCTGACACAAGAGGGAACTGAAAAATGT
Organism: Pachycephala philippinensis; assembly: GCA_013397055.1. NCBI lineage: Eukaryota > Metazoa > Chordata > Aves > Passeriformes > Pachycephala > Pachycephala philippinensis. Next base: position 452,597 of record VWZT01005961.1, on the reverse strand, counting down.
CTTCATTATTATTATTATTATTTTATGAAAGCACTTTTTCCTTTCCAGAATTAAGTTTGCTTACTGAGGAGGAAAAAAAAAGACAACCTAAGAGGTATTAAAAACCAGCACAGCACACACACCACCCCCTTGGTAATATTTCCTACGTCACTGAGTAGTCAAGATACTGCTCAAGGAAGGCTGAAAGTGTCATCAGGTCACTTAAGCAATCTGTATTGATGAAAACATGTTGGTAAAATTTGCCAGTGTTTTTCCTGCTTTCCCATCCAAACCAAATATTCCATATAATTAAACAAGTCAAAACTACCCTGAAAGCCTTCTCTGCACTGGCAAATTTTAAAAAGTTTATTTATGTAGTTTTGCAAGTAAACACATATTGCCCAACCTGTAATTTCTGATTTGCAAACACAGAGCAGTTCTGACTGGGAACAAAACATGAACTGAAGTCACCTGCTGGAGGTGGCCAAGGGAGAATTGGCCCTACGCAGGCAGTGGACTGGGATGCACTCTCATTAACCCAAATGGAAGTTGTGTGCCCTGGCCAGGCACAGTGCCAGACATTTATCCATAAAAATAAGGACAGCCAAGAGAATTTGTTGCCACACAGCAAGATTGCTGTGTTCCTTGTGACCGAAAGGTTGGAGGGGCAGAGAGTATACCAACTTCAAAAAATAGGGAACATAATGATGTTTGTGAGTTTGAGGGTTTTTTTGTTCACTTGTTTGTCTTATTTTGGTGTGATCCATTCTTACCTTTTTTCAGGGTCTTTTTGTAGGCACGATGAAATCATTTTCCTAAATGATTTCCCATATTTCTTCAGCATCTCCTTGTCTTGCACACCAGTTTCCAAAGATGGAGGGTCGTTTTGTAGCGTCAGCATTAAAACCTGAAATAATTATTTCTATTGGTACTGAGATTTTCCTTGGCCTTTGTTGGAGATAGATCTTGGGGAAAATGTAATTTAGACAAGCACTTTTGTCAAGCATCTGAGTCAACAAGGATGTGTTGACAACAAACACCCACAATTTAAATTACTGCTTTCCATCCCATCTCCTGGCCCACAGCGCAGTCTGTGGGCCAAACACAGGGCTGGAATGTGTTTTCAGCCTGTTTTGTGGGATTAAAAGTACAAGCAGAGCAGAACTTCTACCAGCCTTCCTCCTTCGAGATGAGCAGTTGTGCAAGGCTTTTGATTCAATACACCTCCCTGAGGTATTTCTTAGCTAGAAATCAAATTAAAGACAGAAGAGCAACATAAAAAAATACAAGAGCTCACTTCCATGTACCAATGTGACAGCAGGTGAAGACATTCCTCACACAAGCACCCGTCAAGCCAAACTGATTTCCCTCACATCACTTAAATATTCTGAAGGAAAGGAAGAAAATTACTCATTTCCATTTCCACTTGTCACCTACATACAGATGAATATCTATTTTTAGAAAAGGAAACAGCACATAGCACATTTAAATAGCTTTCAACAGCTACATTGCTTAGGGCAGCAAAAGCCCATCAATCTAGCTGAAATTATACAGCCCATGACAGAATTCCCTGCTTTCTTCCCCACTCCTTGAAGGGTCACTTAATGCCTGAGTAATTTTGCTGCATAACAAAACTAATCTGCAGTGCAATACAATTATATTCAATAAATAAAATAGAGAAGCCTTCTTGCAGGCTGCATGACTGGAACCCAAACCTCACAAAACTGGGGACTCAATTCTATCCAGCATATGACAGCACTAAATAGGTGCTGTTGATACTAAATAGGTGATGTTGGTATTCAAAGCTTCATCCTGTGCATTCAAACCACAATAAACAGAAGTACAACTTGCAGAAGCTGCTGCAAAATGCTACCAATAATCACAGCCCAGAAGGGAATATCAATGAAACCAGCAGCACCTAAATCAGCAACACATTCCCCTGAACTGCTCTTTGCTCTGCCACAGCCACTGATATTGTAGGAAATTTAATGGCATTTCTGAACTACTCAGCCTCTCAACAGTCCCTGCACGTAGATGACAAGTCTTAAAAGTAATTCTGTTCTACAAGAGTTAAACCTGTGCAAAGTCCTGGCATTTAAAGGGATACATGGATGTGCCTGCTCTGAGTTAGGAGTTGCTGGATTTCCAAATGCCATTGTAATTGTGGTGTGGGAAGGGACACACACAGGTCCTGAAGAAGTGAAACCCAACTCCCACAGCACTCCAGCAGTTAAAACTCAGAAAATGGAAGTTTGCCCACAGTGCCATTGAATGGTTTGGGTTGGAAGGGACTTTAAAGCTCATGTAATTCCAGTCCCCCTGCCATGGGCAGGGACACCTTCCACTAGACCAGGTTGCTCCAATTTCCATCCAACCTGGTCTTGAACACCTCCAGGGATGGTGCACCCAAAACTTCTCTGGGTAACATGTTCCAGTGCCTCACCACCCTCACAGTAAAGAATTCCTTACTCACATCTAATCTAAATCTCTCCTCTTTTAGTTTACAGTCATTCCCCTTTGTCCTGTCACTATCTGCCTGTGTAAAACATCGCTCTCCCAATGCCAAAAATTGAGAAGGAATGGCTCGCCATCCCAGTGTCACTGGATGCATTATGTCATAAGGCATTCTAGACCATTACTTATAACCCTAAAAACATCTGCTGACTTCAGAGGTTTAAAACACACAGCACTTTCCTTAAGAACGGTGAGACTCAGGATCTAAATAAAAACTGCAATTCAGATAATGCTGATGAAGTGGTGTATTTTTAAAAGGTGACTCAAGATACATCCAAGAACATCATGATCCACAAGTGCAGGTTGAAAGGACAAACTCTTCCATGCAATGTGCTAAGTTGAGAGGACAAATTCCTCTGTGCAACATGCTAGCCAAAATCTTGAAAACATCCAGAGAACACACTGATCCCTTATGTTGCACAACTATCTGGAGGCCTGCTTACCTTCATCGGCGGGTATTTATGGTAAGGAGCTGCTCCCGTGGCCAGTTCAATAGCAGTGATCCCAAAGCTCCAGATGTCTGCCTTGAAATCGTATCCTCTGACCTGAAAAACATTAGTGGATGTTACTGTGTGCCTCTTGTTGTCCCTACACCACCATCCCTTTCACACGCCCTTTCCCTTGAATTTGGAAGGACCAGCACTACAGAGATGGAAAGAACACTTTCTCCCTCTTCTCCCCCAGCTCCTCATACCTTCAAGGAGGTGTTTTAGAAGTCACAGTCTGATGAAAATCATGGTTGTGCACTGTACAGCCAGGACTGCTCTGCCATAAACTTCTGCAGTGCAGAACATAAAGGGGCACTGGGCTAACCCAGGCTCTGACTTCTACACACAGACACAGAGAGTCATTACACAGTGTAATAAAACTCTCATAGTTAATAGATGGGCTGCTACCCCTTGGGACACCTGCCTCACTACACTTTTAGTCAACCACTTAATCAATCTGACTGCAAGCATGCTCCATCCTGGAACTTCACGACACACCAGCCCAGTAAAAGCCCCTCGTTCCTGCCTGCAGACTAATGTTTCCCTCCACTAATTAACAGTAGCTTCTGCACTTGACATTAAACACAGGCTTGTTCAGGAAAATTTATAGCATTTACTTCCTCTCCTGCACAGGAAAAAATATTTCATATGCCAAAGCGGTTACTTCCTCATTATCATTAGGTAATATTTTGGCACTTGCTTTCCCCACTGCAGGGGAGAGACATTATGTACTAACTTCAAGAGCAGCTCTGAAAATCAAAGCGTTTTGGTTGCTTAGGATGGTTCGTGTTTCTTCTCACTACACTATGGAAAAATGAAAACTGAATCAAAGCAGAGCTAACAGGGGTATTGTGCTCAGCTAACCTAACAAGCTTAAGAAAGACACTCGTTGTGGTGAAGCCAAAAAGCATTCCCCAAGCTACCTTTAAGATGATCTTGGATCTTGGCAAACTAACAAAAACCCCTCCTGCACTATTTGTCATGTAATACCAGAGTTGAACTGAAACTTGTTATAGAGACAGGAATTTATATCTTGCACTGATTTCTTCCACCCTGTCAGCATAATTTTCATGAGCCCTAAATGTCTGAACCGTTTCTTGAAGTGCCTCAGTTTATGGATGCCATGACTTTGAACAGATTTCAAGTCAGTTAAATAAACAAGCACAGATATCTAATACAATTTAAAAGAGCACAGGGCAAGAAGAAATACACTGTAAGAATGGGTTTTAGTCCTCTCACACTATTTTTAGGTTTTCAGAATAACTTTTGGGCATTTCTTAGCTCCATCTTTTAGTTACTCTTGCAGCACACCAATACACTGTACAACTTCCCATTTCCTGACAAGATTTTAACTGTTTAGTGTGGGATTTTTTTTTAATTATTTCACATAATCCTGTGTGCAAGCGAAAACTATAAAGCTCAAAATTGTCTGCAGCAGTTCATCTTGACATCTGTCCAATACATTAGTCACCACCCTGCAATTAGTTTATATCAACAACATTTATTTTTCTCATCAACTTCTTTTTTTTTGCCATAAATCAAGTGACCATACATTAAAAGACAATGTTGAGCAATCAAATATTAACATTCTGAAGGAATTTAACAGCGCTGAAGTAAACCAGATGGAATTGGGTCGATAATATCTACATGTGGAAGTCCAAGCTAGAGCAAGCCCTCTGTCCCTCTTCCCAGCTGGATCCAGTGGCTCAGAGTGACACCTGCTGGAAGGCAGCAAGATGATCTAATGGACGCTGAAGGATTTCACATCAGCACCATCAGCATCCCAAATACTGCTTTAACGTGGTATTTGCAACTGGATAGATGTGCACAGCCTTGGTGGAGGTACTGCACTCCCTAGAAAACTCATCTCCTTTGGAAACACCCCCCACTTTGTCACTGAAACCTTTATTTCCCCTTTCTAGCTCCCTCCTTGAGATTTTTTCCCTTTTGTCTTGAGGATTGCAGCTGCAAAGAGCCTGGAACAGCACCACTGGGTCCTGGCCAGGCTGCTGAGCCCCGGGCATGACACACAGGACAGAAAAGCGAGGGACGGCTCTGATCCAGCTTTGGAAACACTAAATACCCTATTTTTACTTATTTTAAATTAGCATTAAATAAAAAAAAATAGAAGAATATGACATCAAAGCAATTCAGAATCAAGTTTGCAAAGCCAATCCTGACTTGGGAAGCATGGCTTTATTCTGCACTGTTAGACCTGCACTCTGAGGAGGCTGCAGTGGTGCTGGAATGCACCAGCCCCTCGGTGCCACCACGGGGAGCCACTGAAAAGGCCAAACATTGAACAAGCCCTTGATCAATAATATATTTAAGCTACTCCAAAATTATCTCCATTCCTCAGGAAGTTTTAGACATTGGAAAAAATGCATTAAAACGCACTTTAATGCACTCGTGTTTAGCTGCACTTAATTTTAGATACAGATATACATGGGGGTCTTATTCAAGTTCCTTCCAAGCTTCAGAATATTTCACTGTGAACAATAGCAAAGAGAAATGTACCAAGGTGGATTTACTACAACAAAACAATGTTTTCCTTAAATATTTTTGTTTAAAAAAAAATGGAAAGAAAAATGGAAACCCATTTATAGGCAGTTATAGTTCTGCTTAACACAGCTGTCAGAAACCCAGCCCTCTGTCTGAAAGTGATTTCAAGGGAATGAAGGATAATTTTTGGAATGTGCATGGCACTGAACATCAATGCCATCGACAGCTACTGCAAATGCCTCAGTAAGACCATGGTGTGATTTTCTCTGTGGATCTTGCTCAGAAACGGGCAGCAATTTTACATTACACGAAGTTTCCAGGTGTCCTTCATCAGAAGTCACACAGACAAAGCTTCTGTAGTTTAGTCTAGAAGCAGTGGAGGACAAAAAGTGACATTTCTCCATGCAATGGGAAGAAGCATGACATCTTTTAGTGAGCCAAAAGAGCAGAGGAAGAAGAAGAAATGTAAGCATTCCTCAGCATTTAGAGCCTGGATACTTACAACCCAAAAGAAGTTAAAAACCTGAATGAAGTCAAATGCATGTTATTTTACTGAATTCACTCCCCACTCTGACATGTCACAACTAACTACCCCAAATTCTTGCAGATGCAGAAGAGTACGTTACTGAGCTGTGTATGTGCATATTTACCACGTGTGAAACTATTTATACTCTGTCTCACATTTATGCAAAAGGGAGGGGCAGGTTAATCTTCTTTATGCAACACCTGAGCTGTCCCATCCTCACCTGAGGCAGGAGCCTGAAGAGAAGCAATGGGGCAAAAATCTACTGAACACTTAACACTCCCCAGTAAGAGTCTGACTGTAATAGGCAAGTCAAAGAAAATCCTGTGGTTTTAAGAAAACCCTCAGTATGTCAAATTATCATCTTAGTTGGAAATAAATATAGTCATTGATGATAACAAGGGAATTCCAGGTGCAGATCATCTCAGAGGACACTGGGAAGAACAATTCACCTGTTCCATAACTTCTGGTGCCATCCAGCAAGGTGTGCCCACAAACGTTTTCCTGACTTTATTCCTGGTAATGTCACCACCAGTGGCCAGGAACGCGCTAACACCAAAGTCTGAAAAGAAAACAAAAGCAGAATTTATTAAGAACACACATCCTGAGCAAACTGAAGGGCTGTCCCTTCTTTCCCCTCATATTCCCAGCCACCTATTAAGTACCAGACCATGCAGTCACGCATGAGGGGTTTCCTAATAAAGGAGGAATGATCAACAGTTAGCTAAGAGTGCTGGTACATGAACTGCCATTCAGCAGTTCGCCATTCAGTTCCTGGGGACAGCAGAGCTTTCAGCCCTGCCCGGCAGAGAGGAAAATTCCACTTTCCATTACAGCCCACTGGTCACATTAGAGGCTGCCCACACTCCCCCAGCAGCCCTGCTGCTGTACAAACCTGCCCTGCCAGCCAGAGCTTTATTTACATCTGCATACACACATAACTGTACTGACCCTCAAGCAGCATCCTGTACATCCACAGCAATCAAGCTGGGTGCAGAGAAAGTCCCTTGAGAACATTTCACTGTCCTAACTGAGGTATTAGCCCCTTATTCTGGATGGTTTATTACCAGAATATGCTTTATTTGATCATCCTCCATGGCCCAAATGGTCAGTGCTTTAACAGGACCTCAGACCAGTTCCTGATGATACTGAATGTGCCACAATCCAGCCCAAGCATCCCAGGGAAGCCTCACAGACAGTGACTCACACCCTGCACAGCATCACCCCACCTGAAACACCTTTCACAAACCAGGATGCTCAAAGATGCCCTTTGCACTCACTGGTAATTGCATTTCTTGGAACAAATCACTCTTTTATGTGAAAACTATGCTGTAGCCTCATGTTTTATGCAATTAAGAATGACACGGAAAACAGAATCCGTCACCAGCAGCAGCATACAGGGATAGCAATGAGATAAAGTATGTTTGTTCAGAGAAGAGCATTACAAAAGATCTGGCAACCAAGTCATTCAAGAGATGGCACTCTGTTTGGAGGGAAGAAAAAAAAAAAATCAAGTGACAGGGAAACTGTTAACACAGAACTGTGTAAGTATTTCTTCCCAATCTGCTCCAAACTACACTATTCATGTATTGCTGAATTATACACCTGCAACTCAATATATAACTCAATTCCCCATAACTCAACTTTATCCACATGTACTTTTTTTTTAAACACAGTACGAGCAATCAAAATCTCGAATGCCATTTTTGAGATTGATGGCAGCCTTGGAGGGCAAATCTCTGAAATTCCAGGGCTGTTTAACATAAAACCAGAACATTATTGATCACAACTGGTTTGAAAATTCTTGAAACTCTGCTGACAGTTAACTGTAAATGTAAAAGCCTTTGCCTCTGTGGCCAGAGGAGACAGAGTTACTGCATGGCTTAAGGATGTTATGAATGAATGTTATGCAGTTAATTGAAGAATTAACTGCAACATCAGATCCCTCCTTACAATTTGCAAATCATGGCATCCATATGAGCACTGTCCCAAGTTTCCCTCTCCACCAAGGAGTGCAATGTGTCACTTCTCACTAGTATTTCAGTATTTGAGAAACACCTCTGAAGTTATCACTCAGAAGATGCTGAAAGCTTCCAGCTCACTTCAGTTAGAGACTTCCAGGACAGGAACTTAGTGCTTACTCAAGTACTAGACATAGCTAACTGCAAAGTGATATTAAAAAAATTTGCATAGAAAGGGCTAAAACCAGCACCAAGAAAAGCCTATCATTAGGATTCATCTCTTCCAGATGTGCTGTCCTGCTCTTTTCCTGTTCCCAAAGGTATCTTGGCTTCCTGCTAACCTTGAAGTTTTAGAATGCCTAGATGGATCACTGTCCCCTTCAGCACTGCAATTCGTATTTTTCTGGAAACCCACTTTTTGCAGAAGTGATTTTTGGTTTGAGACCTTCCATGTGAGTATCCACCATCTTTGCTTTTCTCAGAAACTGAAGGAGCTCCCTAAAAGATTCAGAGTAAAGTTGCCTTTCACTGCTCATTACAGGAAGTCTTGCAAGATCTATTGTTCTAAACACAAGAGCAATTAGAAGTTCTCTTAAATAAGATAATACTAATAGGAACTTGTCCAAGTGCCATCAGCATTTTATTGTAATGTGCTGTATTTGAACTTGCACATATTATCTTACCTCAAGTTTCCATGCAGTCATTTTGAGGGGAAAGGAAATGCCATTCAAAGCAAAAGCATTCCAGCAGTAAAAACACAAGTCCTTTACACAGCATTCACCACATCTCACATCAAACATGGGTTTATAAATTCCAGATGGAAATCAGGCCCCTACATCTGCTATCTGAAGAAAGCTTAAACGGAATTAAAGTTTATTTCATTACATGGTTGATTTATTTAACGTTTTCCCAATTAATTTCCCTCATTTCCAGTGGGCTAAAACAGGCTCAAACAGCCTGTGCTACTCCGCTGTAAGGAATGACTTTGAGACCATCTTCTCAAATGTCATCTTACTAACTTTATCCAAGCCCCAGCTATTCAGATAAGAATGCGCCTGCTCTCAGGAAATATCTGCAAAGCAATAAAACACAACCTCAACCACAAGTTCAGGTTCAATTCCTCCTTCAGAGCAGTTGGTGTCATCTGCGTCTCAGTCTCTCTGCCCCCAGAAAGGTTAAAACAGAACTAGGCTATTGCAAATGAATTTAACTCTAGAAAATGGGAAAATCCATGAAATTCAGAATAGCTCCGAAGTGTTTACACATTTGTACTCTTCCTTGGCAGCTCGTAGTTTGTATTGGCTCACTACAGTGATAACTGGAAAGGACTGAATCACCAGAGACAGGGAGGAATTGGAAACGGTTGGACCTGGATTGCAGTACCCGTAACCACCACTGCTGGGGATCCACCGACTGACAGATATCCTAAAGGAGCCCAGAAACTGCAGACTTCCAGCAATCTGATGGCAAGTAACAGTCTCCAGGGCGTCTGGATGGAAGTGGTAGGATCTTTTTTTTTTTTTCATTTTTCTGAGGCAATGTAGAAAAGATTCATCTGTTGGAGCTGTTTCAGTCATTTAAACCAAAGACTGCTAAAAAAATCCCTCCATAAAGATGTGTATCTCCAGACTGTCATATCACAGCAAAACCGATCGAGGATGGGAATGTCAATTCTGCTGATGCAGGCTCTGCACAAAACATGGCCAATCTTTTCTCTTCCAGCAGAAACATGTGTTGCAAGCCACATACCCTACAGGACACTCTACAGTGGCAATGAAGTTGCAGAGTAGTGTTTGGAAAAGCATGGCATGAGGCAATAATTCCTGATAATAAGGTATCCAAATTGTCAAACTTAAAAACTACTCTGACCACTCACTCAGGAAATGTAGAAGATGAAAAGAAAGACCCAGTACAAACAACTCACCAACACAAGAATGCTGTGGGGCAGGACCACATCACTACAGGTGCCACTGCAGGTGTGTCTCTCAGGAAGATACATTTCCACCATATTCTAGATTTTTTTGTCCAAACCTAGAAGTCAGCTCTTAAAAATCAGCTCTCCTCAGCCATCTCATATTGTAACATTACCTTAATCCTAAAAAGCCCAAGTAGCTGCTACTGCACATAGCTACCTACAGGTACATTGAAGGGAAAGAAAGGAAGAATGTGGACTAAGAGCCAGGACCAGAGCCTGCTGATATCAGAAGGGCTCCTACAGAGTTTGGTGGGCTTGGATCAGACCCTAAAGCAGTTTTCAACCAACAGGGGCAGAAAAGCATAATAATTCAATCTTGACTTCAAAATCACTCAGAGTTGTCTTTAAACAAGAAATATTTCAGAAGACAGCACTAAGTGGATTTTTTCACTGGTCACACCATCAGAAAATGTCTGCAGCTGTACTTAGTGCTTTCCTGCAAACCTTAAAGCTTTTAGAGCACTGAAGATGAATAAAACTGGCAGCAAGAAGAGGAAGGCAGTGATAAATAGCAATTCTGTGCTGAGAACGCAGCAGGTGGTAGGACACCAGATAAAAGGAAGATTAGTGGAGAACAAGAATCAAAGGCTTCTTTCCTTTTAAGTCTAGATGGATGCACAGTGCTATTGGATCTGTAAATGCACACTTGTCCTCCTACTTCACAAAGTAACTTAAGGATGACAAAGCCCAGGCTGGGTGACGCCACCCATCACCTTCTGAGACACTCACAAGTGGTTTCAACAATCAAATAGTGCAACATCTCTTCAGGAAACACAGATAGTACAAGTGACACAAAGAAAAAGTTATTTCACAACATGCTGCTGCAGGAGAGGCCCTAAAACTCTTCACCAATCATAGAGAAAAATACTTCTGGCCCTTTTTTTGAAAGGGAGAAGAGGCTCTGAGGTGTTCATGATACAATACAGGCTCCTCGAGTGAGCCCTGCAATTGACATTCCCCTCCCAAGTTAGCTTTGTGCCTTGCCCCTTGTTCAGGCAATTTAATCTCCCAAAGTTAGAGTTTCCTAAGGGAAAGTGGGGAATGACACTGCCTGCATCATAGCTCGATGTTTATGTAGAGCGCTATTTTAGTACAATGAATTAAGAGCAGTCAGGAACACAGCGAACCGGTGACAAGCTGGCATGGATTTGTGGAAAGTTACACAAATTCAGTTACACAAGTTTTGCCTGGCTTTAACTATCCCCGTTTTATAAATAGATAAAGAGAGAGAGGTTAGGCAATTTGCCCAGGATCAATTAGCAAGTCCTGAACGACTTAGTGAAATCTCAATCTACTTCAACTGCTTGGCAACGCGGCCTGCCCGGGCCATGGCTGGCACTGCGGGCACCTCTCGGGAGTGCGCACTAAGAATTCTCTGGTTTTAAATCCTGAAGAGATCATGTTATTGTCTCCACAACCAAAAAAATCCACACATGGAGGGATGTGCGCCTCTCAGCCTTCAGCAGACACTTGTATCGTCACATTAAATCTCAGAGGGGTGGGTGACAGCATTATTTAATATCCCAGTAGATAAAATCAGGGGGGAAAAATGATCTAGTCTGCATTCAGTCTCAGTAGGATGCTCACATCACGCCATGGCTGGAGCATGGCTCATACTGAGCGAGTCTCATACACCCTGGGAGAGATTCCCCTCAACTTCTCCCATCCTTTCCCAGTCTATCAAGATGTTCACTTCATTTCACAGTAATTTATAGGTCCTGCATAATTAAATAAACTGACAAATGCAAAGCCTTGCTTACTGTGAGAAGCCATCTCCTGGTTTAGGCAGCAATATTGGTGCCGATGCAGTTTTATGTTGACAGAGTGTTTTTATCCGAGCACTTTCAGACTCCAGGGAGCCGATAAATGCCAGGGCAAAGAGGTTTTATGCTCTGATTAAAAGAAATGAAGTAATTGCCATGGAGAGGCTGGAACACAAAAGAACGTGGCTATCTCCATTTACATTGCAACCACTGTCAGCACAGGCCAGAACAATGGTATCTGGGAAAGAGTCCTGCTCTCTCCAGAAGACAGATTAATCCAGTGTGCAGGAAAACACTTCAAACTGAGAAAGCGACACTCTGAATTGTAACAGGCTCCGAAAACTTGGTGCCAAGCCACAAGCCCAAGCCAGTGCCCTTGGGGAAAATAAAGAAATGTTAAGTTCTCGCTGGTCAGCGAGATCTGTTAAAGGCAATTTTCTCTTTGGTTCAGTGGATGCACTTTTTGAAAGCCAAAGGAGAGATAGAGTTAAAAATAGAGTCGTGAGTAAAAATAAGACTTAGGGAGGAGTTCCAAGCTGGGAATTTGCACAGGCCATTAGAGGAATTTTTAGAATTCCCACTTCCAGCAGATGCCCCCGAGCTCACAGATTTCTCCTCCATCTCTTTACCTGCAGCCGCCTGAGCTCACAGTGCTCTCACAGTGGCTTTCCCCATATGCACAACCACCAATTCAGGGTTCCAAACACAACCTGAGAAAAGTCTGACACACCTTCATCAAGCTACTTTTTCTGTTCAGCCTTAACAGAACTGCACAGCCAAAAATTCACAGAAGAGGCTTTAATTTTCCCTGGTTAGAACTGTGTATTACTGCAGCAGAATTAACTGCCATGAATTCCATACAGTGAAAGTTTAGAGCAATTGCATTCTCTGACACGTTGTGGAGGTACAGTCCTGCAGTGAGGTTCCCACCACTCAACCCCAAATGCACCTTTGCTTTTTTCCTCTCAAAGGATTTCCAGATTGAGACGTACATTCCTCATTTACATTTAAGAATTACATTTCATCTGGGACAAGGAACAGGAATTGTGTCAAGCAGTAGGAAACACACAGAAACACAAAGTCACAAAAGCCAAAGATTGAATAAGACCTTCTTAACAACTGTTCACAGGCAGTTTGGATAGAGGAACGGCAGAAGGGAAGGAGTCATTACAAAAGAATGGAAGTCTTTCTTCCCTGTTACATGATTTAAATGTTTCATGTATACCAAACCAGCTCCTTGCAGGGAGGTGCCCCATTCACTCAAACCCTCAGGCTACATTCCACAGCTGATCAATCTTTTGTTTTTTATCTCGTGGTGTAACTTTCCAGCGAAACTTAAGAGCGTTTGTTTCATGGGAACGCAGTGATGTCATCCAGCTCATAACTGAAGCACTCAACAATCAACAGAATTATTCATAATATGCATTAATATTATTGTCAAAGGCAAGTGCTTTGATCTCACTGTAACAAATCTCGTTTTATTGGGCTTGTTTTGCTTCCAGCATTTTTTCCTCCTCGAAAAATTCCTGAGAAATTTTGCTACTTCATCCTGGGTCAGGAGGCAAGGAAGCTTAAGTGTCAGAAATTCCCACAGAAACAAAATCTCATGTTACGACCAGGTCAGGCTCTTCTCTATTATTCATTCATTTATTTTCATTTCTTTCAAGTCATCAGCTGCCTCCACAGAAACGAAAGCGCTTCCTGCCACTGCAGTGAACCTCTGACCTTGGTTTAGTGGCCCTGCTGTGGCTGATGAAAGGTGGCAGGGTTGGTCCTTCTGCATGTTCGAAGAAAGAATTTGTAAAGAGGGAACTTTGCACTCTCGCAACGCTGCTTTCGCAGGATATGCAGAGAGATGGATTTCATCATTTAAATGTTGCACATATAAACCACGAGTAGTTCAGTCTAGGGGCACGTGTACAATCACAGACAAAATGAATCCTCTGAAATTCACAGAGCTAAAACCAGTCAATCTTAAATCTATTTATCAAGTAAAAATTGCTCAGCATAAAAAATACACCAACACAAGGTACCTATTGCCAGTGAGTCTTAATACAAAAAAGCCAAGCCCTGACACCTTTGTGGAAGAGAAACACAAGCAGCTCTCTCTAGGCTGGCAGAAACACTCAGAGTTACAGCTATTTGCAGCCTCTCCCAGAACAGCATCAAAAGCTCCGTGCAATTACAAATCCAAAGTGTTATATCTTGGCCCCATTATGGAAAAAACTGTAGGATTTCATTGTATAAAGTTTGCTTCTTTGAGCATTCTAGGGGCCACTCCCTACCTTCCATCAGCTGGCCACAAAACTGAATTATTTACACCTCATTAGAAATACAACAGCAGGCATTAAGGGCACCAGGAGACTTAAAAAAGAAAACAAGGCAACCTGAGGTTTTAAACAGAAATAGGTGTTAGGTTCTGTAAAAGGGCTTTTTGTCCTCTGCAGAGAGGAGAGCTACCTATAAAAAACTGCATTACAACATATTCTACTTCCCGGTGGAAAACCTACACCTTTCATTCCAAGATGCAACACCAGGCATAGATATTCCAAAGGAATAAGCAATGCTTCAGGCACTTCTCCCTCACACAACAGTCACTGCCTTGTCCCTAAACTCCCAGCACACTGCCCTGACCCACTGCTGTGCCTCGACCAGCAGGACAGGGCACTACAGAAAAGACCTCGTCACACACAGATATGGCTCTTCCCAATTAAATATGGGATTGAAAATGTTACATATGTACAGGGATGCTTGCCAAGCTGGCAGGACTGGACACGAGCTCTGCCCCCTGGCTAGAGGTGGCACAAAGGACTGGAAAGGCACTACAAGATCCACGGGAAGAACACAATACTGAGGGAAAGGAGAATTGAAGAAAAAATGTGCTCAGGATAGGAAAACAGCAAGCTGGGAAGAGAAGGAAAACAAATATCACAGGTTCTAAATGTACTCTCCAAAAATCTTGGCTTGCTTAATAATCTGCAATAACAATAATCAAAAACTCAGAATAGTTTGGGTTGGAAGGGACCTTTAATAGTCATCTTGTCTAACCCCCTGCCATGGGCAGGGACACCTTCAACCAGAACAGGTTGCTCAGAGCCCCATTAAACCCTGAATGTTTTCAGTTTCAGGCATAATTCTTGATTTCTGGAAAGAAGAGTGAAGTCTGCAGGAACATGTATGAAATAAAATATCAGAAGGGCATCGGGGGAAAAACACACCACACCATGCCCTTGTCCCCATGGTCTATCCCCACCCCTGTGTTTCCAGCACAGCTCTGCTGCTGCAGCTCGTGTCAGCAGTGAGTGCAGCACACATCTCCAGGCACATCTGTATTAGCTACAGCAACTGTCTTAACAGTTTTTCTTTGCATGACTGCTTCCAAGACTTCCAGCTCACCCCAGTTTGGGCTGGGCCAGAGCAGCCACTTCAACGTCCTCTCTGCCATCCAGCTCAGCTGAAGCGGGGCAGGGAGCATCCACAGGAGCAGTCTGACCAGCTGATCTTTTCTTAAATGACTTTTACCATCAGATATGCCCATTTCCTTCTGATGGATCTGTCCACCCTTCACCAGAGAACATTGGAAAACCACCTCACACGTCAGTGATAAATCGGTGAGGTCTGTGCACTCCACTTCCAAGCCTATAAACCTGCTGATGTAAAAATCTGACTAGCTTATGCCAAGAACTTTATCTGATCTATTGATTCTGAGGACTTCACAGGCAAATGATTTACATCTGCTGATTGTCATTATTCCAAGTCATAGTATTTTAAGATAACAAGACATAATAAACTCTGGGTTGGTTTTTCATTTTGGTTTGTGGTTTGCTTATTGTTGGGGGTTTTTTGTTTGTTTTATGAACTGTGGAGCTTTTTGAAGCTAACATTTTTATGTAGGTTTCTCCTTGATCATTGAACTATTTCTTTGGATATGCAGTTATGCCTAAAGTTTACTCAAAGCTACCAGGAAAGTTACCTGCAATTTGCACTGAGCCATCTTCTCCAAGAAGAATATTTCCTGCTTTCACATCCCTGCAGAAAGATAAATCAGCAACAAGTGTAAGTCATTAAATCTTTCCTACAACCAACAAAAATACATTAAAAGGTTATTATTTCTCATACTTTGTTTCTTACATTAGTACTTCTTGCCTCAAATAATGCAGAAATAGTAGAGACTTAACATCAATTGTAACTTCAGTAGACAGGCACTAAGTAGTATTTGAATGATTTACATTTTAGGTACGACACACAGGAAAAAAAAATTAAAACTTTGCAGAAGATACTCTTAAAAATGCAAGGAAAGTGGTTTGTCCCAGGTTCTTAGAGTTAGCTAAAAAGGTGAAAAGTGAACCCAGCACTGTTTGGATACTCACGTTTGTCTTTAGAGGGAGAGACTTAAAGAGACAGTGAGTTGATCTTGTCTCACTTCCACTGAACGCATCCCGTTCTCCCCCAGCCCCACATCTCACTGCTCTCCAGCCCTGGAGAAGTTCCCATGCTTCCTCAGGAAGTCAGTTCAGCCCCATATACTAGTGAAAATCCAGAGAGCAGAAAAATGTTGTTTGCTCCTGGCTTAATGAGCAGAACCACATTATCCCAGTCAGTGAAAAAAAGTCTCCCTGTTATCTTTTTTTTTTTAAATGAACAAACACACAAGAACATCCAGCATGTGCTATGAATGTTTTGTACTATCCTCTTTTTAGCCAAGAGCTCTGGTTTTCAGGTTAACAGCAACACTTGCCATCCTTGAGAGGAATGCTACTTTCACTGCAAACACTTTGAAGTTCTCCAGTTTATTTTCACAGGCTGCTCCCCACGCCAAGCCAAGAGAAGCACTTCATAGTTGACACCCCTGTTCATCAGCACGGTTGCTAAGCTTGCACTGCCCAGGAACCCACGTGGACCAGAAGCAAAAAGAGGAAAACAACCCCAAAACAAGCAGATTTTCCCTCCACTGCCTTTGGCAAATATTCCAAATCCTTTCACATACAGAAAGAAGTCCAAAGCTATTTTTTCCTCTCCTCCCTAGTGCATCATGAGAACAGAACTGGTGTGATGGCCTGGCCAAAGAGCCCCAGTCAGGCCCTGGAAATCTCCTTCCTGGCTTTGCTATTCTGAAGAGGATGCTGGGCCACTGCCAGTTCCAGGCCAGGATAATTTTAAACACGTCCTCTCCAGCACTAGCATTTGTCAGACTCATCCCAATACCCAGTCTAGGACAGTGGCATGGCAAGGCTTTTCCCCAGCACACAGCAGAACAAAATCTGTCTGTAAGACAGTCCCACTAAAGATGAACTGCAAACTGCAGCTGACAGCACCTTCAGCCTTCAAACAGGTATTTCAAATCCTGCCAAATGTACACCTCTTGCTAGCAGTGCCCATCCTGGAGCCTAATCCCAGTTTAAAGCACAGGTGTGAGAGCAAGTACATGAAAAATTCTAATTTGCTTTAATAATGAAGATGTGTCATATAACTTCAGAGTTTCATATAGATCTGATAGCCTCAAAAAGCTGACTTTCCCTTCCAGAAGCATGATTTCTGTTTTCTTCCTGCAACCAGCACCTGTAGCCATTGCAGACAACACAGCATCAGTGGATGGAGGCTCTTAAATACATGAAGGATCTGAAGGGATTAAATGCAGAAGCCAGCAGGTGGCTACACCACCCCCTTAGCTTCTATTGGCCAAATCCAATATAATTGGTGCTGTTGAGCTAATTGTCCTGAGAGACACAAGCCTGACTGAGCCCTGCACTCCCACAAAGCACTCATGGTCCATAACAAGGAGAAATGGAAAAGCTCCCTGACAGTATTTAGGCAGAAGATGCCTTTGGGATGCAGCCCCAGGAGCACACGGAGCCATGAGAGCGCAGAGCCAAGGTCTGCTGTGTCCTAGGCAAGGAGCTGGCTCACACGGTGTGAAATGTGCTTGGCACAGGCACGGCCACCTCCAGGAATCCCCCAAACACAGCACTAAGTCAGAGGGAACACAGGGTGTTCAGGAAACTCTCCAATCCTACTGGAAATGTTTACCCACAGCTGATTCTCCTGTGACAGCCAGGATGCACGAGGCTCTGCCGGTTCCAGGTTATGGGGAAAGGAATAGCATGCATGAGGTTGCCTGTTGAAGTTATTAATTCTTTTACTGGAGTAAGAGTAATTTCCTCTTCCATCTGTACTCCACGGCAGCCCAGGATGCTGGAGCATTTCCCCTGTAAGCTGGGCCATGCAGTACTGTGCAGTCTTTCCAAACTTCCCCTCTGGCAGAACTGCATGTGTGGCTCACCAAGCCCCCACAACAGACCACACTCAGCCACGAAGGAAGTGCCAGGGAAGTTTTTAAGCAAAACTAAGGATAAAGTCTCAACTATCATGCACTTCACAATCCAAAACAACTCAGGCAGGTTTCCCTGGTGTAGCAACAGCTGCCAGAAACCAGCAGGCATTCCCTATCACCAAACCATCCCACCACAACAGAGCAAGCTGGACAGGCTTGGAATGTAAGAAGTAGTAAAACAAACACTTGGACTGAATCCCATAGAAAAAATGAGCCCAAGGACTCCGGGCCCTTAACCCCCTCAAATCAAGAGGCTTGTTTTCTTTTTAACTTCAGCTTGGATTCATTAAAATTTACATATTTTCTCACTGGGAACAAAAGTCAGTAAATATGATGCTTAAAGCTGGCTCAAGAAATCAAAACAAGTCATGGCCACAATATGAAATCCAGGAGGCCAAAACAGCCAGCGCCAAACATCCAAGTCAAACTGCAGAATTAAATCACCATTTCATGTGGCACTTCCTCCCAGTGCCCAGCCCTCTGCAAAGGCTGTTACTCACCCCCGCCCAGCACGCTCCACCCCAGAGCAGCAAAACTGATGGGACAGCAAAATGTTTGGGGACACCAACTGCATTGAGGAGTCACTGTACCAGAAAAGCAATTTCCAACTGGCCCATTCCCCACCCCAGTGTAACAGCAGGTTACAAAGGCACAAATCCCTTTCTTTTAGCATATACCGATGCAGTAGCAGCATCTTTGATGTAGGTTCTCCTCTAAAATCCTTTTTTAAGATTAATTAAGTGCATTTGAAGCATTGGGGCAAGAGAAAGAGGATCAGTGCTTTCATGTTTATTTTCATCAGGAGATGCTTATAAACTTGTGAGCTGAATGGCAAGAAGTTTGCTACTCCAGGACATAGTTATTGCCAAGTGTAATGATTTGAAGGCACTTCCCAATAAAGTGGTAATGGCCATATCCTGGGCTGATACACTGGGAATAAATGCTCTGCCTCTAGCATAATTACTATAGTGGAAACAGGAAGCAGCTTTAGGCTTTAGCGTAAACAATAATTATATCACATTTTAAATGAAGTTACAGATGGCTGGAGTAAACTTTCTTGTCAATACCTTAACAAATGCTACAGTAGTTCTGGACACTCCTGCTCCACAGCTGTCACCTTCCTCTCTTCTAAAGCCCTTCCACAAAATAACAATTATGTTTTTATTTACCTTGTACTCCACAACCAGAGTGGGAAGAGCGGTTTGGACTCGCTCCAGTGCAGAGCTGGATTCTCTACAGCAGCCTTGAAAGGTTTCACAGCAGGGCAGAAACCCTTCTTCATCTGCATTCCAAACCGGTTTAGCTTCCCAGTTTGACCAGACACGAGTTACATCCCATTAATGCCTCCAGGCTGGGGCTGGGCTGTAGGCATGAGGTGCTGTGTGACCAAATCTCATCCCAACAACAAAATTACAGCCGAGCTCCAGCTACAGGAGACTTGGGAGCCCACGAAGGCAATGAGATGATGCTCCCCAGTTTTAAGCACTGTGTTCCCAAATTCCCCGCCATTAAGTTTTCAGTGGGGCACAGGGAAACTACATGAACTGTATCCTGGTGGCTTTTTCCCCACTATAAAAAGAGTCCTCAAAATCCTGCTAAATGATCAGATCTGCCCTCATCTGTAGCCCTCAATCCTTGGCCCGACCCCACAGTGGTTGTTACAGACACTGCAAACACAATAGAAAGGACCTGAGCAAAGAGTGTCACCCCAGGAGCTCTGCAGCCCAGCAGTGAGAAGAAAACTGTCACAGGAGAGGGGAAACAGATAAGCCCTGTTTACTCTGCCTCTGCTTCCAACCTGCTGGCATGTGCCTTTAGAACACAAAGCTGGCTGTAAGCACAGCCGTGAGTCATTTGCCCATTAGATGCAATTTACATCAACTGCAACAATAAATTTTCATGGACTGAACTCTATAGTGCATAATTTGGCACGAGGAAGGAGTGGTTGCTCCTGCCAAGTTTCATTTAAAAAAACAGAAGGTGAAAGATGCAACAATTACTGTTTTCTGTTAATGGTAATGAATAACTCAAAATATTTATGCTGAATACCACCAATTGCTGGAGTTGACATTGTTCTGAGTAATTTGTAAAATACATCTAGGACAGTATCTCCATATACAGTTAAATATGAGGCAATCTGTGACATTTTACACCAAATGAGTGCTACTGTCTCTCTACCAGCAAACATTCCTCTGTTACCTGTGTCACCTCTTCCCTTTGCTTTATAAGCAAAGACATAAAAAGCTGGTGACAGGCAAGAGCTTTACCATTTTGAGCTGCAAAATGTAAACTAGGCTTGGAGCGTGCAGGCAGATCAGTATTTTTACACTCTCAAATGTCAGCACGCTCAGTACAATATAGGAGAAGGCATTCAAGGCAATTGTACTGGAAGTGCTATACATTAGCATGTCCTTGTTCTGCTCAGAAAAGCTGTGTGCACCAACATTTTCATGCCATAGTGTTAAACCTGAAGTCCCAAACTCTGGGCTGAGGTGCAATCACTGCCTGTTACAGCGCTGTACTTAACTGCAGAGCCGGACTCGGAAACATCTCCCAGAGCTTGAAGGTTTTCCAACGGCAGAGAGCTGGCAGAGCAGCTTCCACACTCCCTGCTGAGCCAGGCATAAGTAGAGGGAAGAGAGGGCCAAGTCCGCAGCTTGCTTCATCCCTGCTCATCGACAGCCCTCTCAGCGGGTCCTCGTGGCCACTGGCAGCAGGGCCCAGCGGCAGCAGCCAGGCTGCCATAAATTCCAGCAGGGGACCAGCCCAGTGACATGCTTTATTGCCCAGGATCAGGGAAGCACAGCGACTGCTGCTTCCCTCTGCTCTGAGCTGCTCTGTCAGCTGCTGGGCTGTGGTAGAAGATCAGGGCCTCGACACAGGAGCTGAGCCAGCAGCACAAGGCAACTCATAATTAACTCCAAGGCTCAAACGGTAGAAGCATTTCTGAAGCTACAACTTCATGGGGGATACATAGGTGGGAATAATTAAAGGCTTTTGAATTATAATTTTAATGGCTGGAGAAAGTTAGACAAATAATCCAGTCTTACCAGGAATTTTATAAGTTTTGGGGGGTTTTTTTAAGCAGTCTGAAGCAAGGCTTTGAAAGGCAGAAGTGACTGACAGACAGACTGGCTTTGCAAACAGAGCCATGCGTAGACAAAGCCCACTGGAAAGGACTGTCAGCTTCCATCACAGAGAGCTTTAAGAGTACAGCAAGTCCTCGTTTTTTCCCTGCCCTACCCGTAAGATCCAGGCAGATCACTCTGAGTGCAGCAAAGAAACCTTTTGGGAGAGATAACTCCATCCTGTTACTTGGCATAGGCAAACAGAAACCCCAGTAAGGGCTGCATGAGAAATTAATCTCCCAATGCATTTTATTGTAAAAACATCTTTCAGAAGCTCCACAATGCACTTACTAGGTACAAACCCTCTCAATTTTCTGCCCTCCAGTGCTGCAGAAGTGGACTGCTGCTTTAAGTAGAGGGTTTGGGGCCCAAGAAACCATGACTCAAATTTGATTTCTTTTAGGTTAACTCACTGTGTCAGCTCAGACAAGGGACAACTCACTAAAGAAAGCTGCAGGAGATCTGCCTGAAATTCACTGTCATCTTGGTCGTCTGAATAGCTCCAGGGGCTGGGAGGATGCTGAGGCGGTACAGAAAGAGTTGCAGACCTTGGGCTAACTCGGTGCGAGGCTCTGTTACGAAGTGAGACAGGCAGCAGTGTGTCACATCCCTCACTGTGTCCCTGTCTGTCACACGGCCACCGTTATCGCAGCGCCTGTAATTTTCCTTTATCTCAGCAAATAACGTCCAGCTCACACTTCTCCTTCCTGTGCCAACTTTGTCTCTGATGGTTTGGTGCTCTCATTAATTCCTTCTCTTCCCACGTGGTTCAAGCCTAACAGAGGATTAAAGAGAGGTGTGGTTCAAGGACAGATCCTGCCTGCCTTGGGCTCCACCTCCTATCCATGGCCAAGCCTCCAGCCCAGCAGCAGTGCTCAGGTAACCTCAACTGTACATCAATGTGGGGCAAGTTGCTCCAGCTAAATCCAAACCCTTAAAAACCAGTTTTTAGACACATCAGCTCCTTCATCCAGAAAACAGTGCTACAAGCACTGGACCTAGCCCTGCCTCCAAACATGGAGATGATCTAATCACACCAATCCTCACAGCCCCACTTCTTCCTCCTGCAAAAGAGGCCTTTGCTTCACATATCCATCCCAAAGCACATCACTGCTGTAACATCAGCTCGTGGCAAGGAGGATCTGCCACACAGCCACACTTCTGACAACCTTCAGCAGTTAATGCAAGAGAGAAGCTACATCTCCAACTTCATATACCACTTTTAAAGTTTCCCCTATTCTGTCAGAACTTCAGGGTTTTTCTCTTGTGTAAGGAAAGGACTCTGCCCAGCAGGCTTTAAAATCAAGCTTTCATACATTGAACAGCAGCTAAAAACGTACCAGGATTTCTTCCACAAATTCATCTATTCAGCCCTTCCATTTCCTGATCCTGCTTCCTAAAGACTGCAGTGGGGACAAGGCACAAAGACCCTTTAACAGCTGCTGCATGAAAAGCAACACACAGAGCGAGCTGTGCAGTCACAAGGTCTCTTCCTAGCCCTGGAGGCCCAGATATTTTTGGGACACCCTGCCTTAGTCACTGGTAACAGAGGGAAATAGTCAAGTTATAACGTGGTCTTATTTCAGTATTTCATGTCAAATTCTTTCATGTGGAAGGAGGTGGGTTTGCTTCACGTGGCAATACCAGTGACACCACCGTGCTGAAGATCTCCCGCATGTCATAACATGTTCCTAGTGCGCTCAGAAATAGGAATTTCCAAAAAATTACCACGTGTACATTACCCCAGTTTGAGTACAAGCTGCATGAGGTGGCAGAAGAAACAGGAATTTACACAACTCCCCACCATGATGGAAGATGATTCTGGTAAATGCGGAACCAATTTGGATCAAATCAGACCCCAAAAGTTGACACAGGGGAGCTCAAAAAGGTCTTCATTTCCCAAAGGCAATAAGCACCCTGTTCTGAAGAAGCAGTAAGTATATCTCTACACACACAAGGTCAAGGCATTCCCCATGCAGCCAAGAGCTGTCCCTATCTACAAAGCCACCCACGGCTCCCGCTCAGCCACGGCTGCAACATGACACAGGAGGAGAAAGTTAAGACAGCCAGGGCTCACAAGAGACCTGTCAGCAAGACTTCCTTCTCCAAAATCTAGAAGATGACAGTTTCAAGCACGACCAGCATAGGAAGAAAGATCTCTATTTCATCCAGTTATTCGCATAAAATAGAGAAAGCAGTTGGAAAATCAGGTATCTGTACAATGGAAACAAGTCCTCTCTGCACTCCCAGTCTCACTTGGTGTTGCTTTCCAGGCTACCACAGAGCTAGATTTCTTGTAGCAGTTCTTTGTTGTCCTAAATGTGTGTGGATTTTGTCTCACTTTTGTTTTTGAAAGTATTCACTTTACTTTTTAATATCAAAGTTTTATTGGAACTCTGCAAGGCAGGATATAATTCAATCTTGCAAACATACAAAAATAATCCCTGATGCAGCCTTGAAAAATTTTCAAGTGTGTTTAATATGTTAGCACACAAATTTACCAAGTGGCTCTTTTCTCCTGCTTTAGCATAAGACATGAACGAAAAGACTGCAGTGGTCTGAAGAAATGTTTAAAGCATCTCCACATATGCAGCTTTTAGGATCTGTGAAGGCCTGTGTCTCTGGTGCACCAAGACAAGGAACAATAACCAAAGCCATCTTTTTGAAGTGAGTTATATTCACGTCATGTATCCTCACAGTAGAACAGATGAACAAGACAATTTAAACAATTACTTTGCTGCTGGAGAGATGCTGCAAGAGCCTACACTGGGTGACCCAGTCTCAGCAATCAACACCAGATAAAGGCACTGACACGAGAAAGATGTCACAGAGTTGTACATGTGTGAATGGCACTTCGTTTCTTCAGAGTAAAAGCTAAGGGTCTGTTACATTTTCACATGATACATTTAATGCTGCAGACAGTGAATGATTACTCCCCCTGGACACACATCAAAATCAAATACTCTTGACAATTTGAGAATTGCTAGAAACCACCATTATTTGAGTGTACAACTCAGTCATGGATCACTGACCAAAACCTGTCACTGCTGTTGAACCTTTAGGTGCTTTATTTTCCCACTCTTCATTGTATTTTTCCTGCTTCTCATCTCCATATAGCAAAGCAGAGAGAAAAACCTAAAAGCTCCCCTCCCTTTTATAAAAAGCCAGAGTACTTCTACCAAACAGTTGATTTTCCTTTGGACTAAACCAACGTTACTTTGAGTAACTGCAGGACACCCAGTGACAAAGTTCAGAGGTAGCTCCTGGGTGCAAGGGAAGTGACAGGGGTGCAAACACAGCCACAAGAGCCACACCTTCAGGCATCACCCTGGAGTCCAGCTGGACCCTCGAACTGCAGGGAGTTGCCAGGAGCTGGGGCATTACCTGGAGCCGTTGCAGGGCCCCAGCACCCCTGTGATTTCAGCAGCAATGAGATTTACCATCAGAGGTTGAAATCCCAGGTTTTTAGACTTCAGAGCAAAGACTGTCTTTATCCACTTTGAGGAAAACTGTCTCCACAGGAGTTATTGTTTCTGGCTGTCTGCAGATTTGGGATTTACATCTGGTTCCTATTATCTCTCTGCAACCACAGGGAATTTTCTTTTTTTTAAACAATGAATTTCTGGATGATGCAGTGGAAGAAATAGCCACCAGGAAAATGTGTTGGTTTGCCAAACCACCACAATACACCCCAATCTGACTGTACAGAGAGTGGGGGTTCAGTGGTCCTTGGGCCCTTGCCACTGCACAGCAAAGTGTTTATTTGGGAGAACAAATCACCCAGCAGACTCTAGAGCAGCATCTTGTCCTCCTTCCCACTGAGACACATAACAGTAACATTTCTATTCTTCTGGCTTCTGAATTGCTTACAAATTAAAGCTCTAAAATTCATATTAACTACCAGCTCTAAAGGTTATTTCTACCCATCCCAGAGAAGAGAAGAGACCAAAGTACCTCTCTGAATAAAAAATTCCACTTCCCACAGCTAAGCAATAGCCAATTTTCAAATTACTGGTGTCCTGACTTAAAATCAAACTGGCAATTAGAGGTGGAAAGGCTCCACATCCTGTTATCCATTCCCCAATCATCCCCTACCAAACTTCACTTCCAAAACACACCCCCCAAACCAAGATCACAGCACTGTGGAGAGGAGAGGCTGAAGTTCTCCCACAGTATTCCTACAGAAACATGAAAGTACAGTATTTCAGAGGCACACTGGAATCCAGTTTAACCACAATACCTGCCAGCATGGCTATCAATGCATTCATCAGCTACATGAAAATTAAGCTTGAATCCTGTAGACAGCCAAGTTCTGCCAAAATATATCTGTCAGCTCCTTCATCTTAAATCCAAAACTTGCTGCTGGAGGTGAGCTCCTGCAAAATCCCACATGCAAGTACTGGTGATGTGTATGTACTCACATATATATACCCATTTTTCAGAAGTTATTTATTCTTAGTATGGGTAAAGAGGCAAAGAATTAAACTTTTGATTTTCTGTCAAAATCATGCTAAGATAAAAAAAAAAAAAAAGAAATCTATTTGGCATAAAAGCGCGGCAAGAATATTGTTTCCAGGGCCTCTTCAAAGCCACATCCAAACAGCTGTCCCAGCACCCTGCTGCCCACACTGTGATTTTGAAAAGACACCAAAAACCCCCCAAACATTGTGTATGGCAGCACAAGCTGATCTAACTCAGCATATCAAACATGCTGCTGCTCCTCTCACCCTGTAAGAAGTAGAGCAGCAAACAAACTAACAGCTGGATTGCTGCCATGCCAATAGTTCAAGTGCATGCCACTCTAAACCACTTCCCAGGCTTTTTTCCTTTTACAAAAAAAACAAGCCAGTATCACATTTATTGTGCTGCAATAGGAGAATCCAGTTATATTTGAACAGTGTATTATTTCACCTGGACTAACTAAAATATTCAGTTACACAACAGCTAATCATGAACAGAAGATAAGCTCAGAGATAAAAATAGGGAGAAAGACAGAGAGACCTTGTAACAGTTAATCAGCATGATTCATTTGTCAGCCTGCCATACGCAGCACCACCTGAAAAAGAAAGCCTTGAACTTCCCCCCAATAAATCTTTTTAAGCAATAAAACCTCTCGGGTTGGTTTTGCTTTAGTTTTATTTCTAAGTCATTCATCAAACTGCTGCTAATCCCCAAATACACAGAGGAATCAGAGACCAAATGGGGAAGAGGTACAACATACCCTGAGTGTCACCCAGCCCAGATTAGCCCAGCAGCGACCCCTCACAGCACGTCAGTCTCGTCTGCCTTCCACAGAGAAATGTGCCCGAGCAGATTCCTGTGGGACAGCTTCATCCGAAGGCTTCCGAGCCTGGCCCTCTGTCCTCTGCGCTCTGGCTGGTGCCCAGGTACTTAACTCACTTAACATGAGCCGGATCACTGGGATTTCAAATCCTCGTTGGGATCACCGTGCTACGCAGGAAACCACAACAGGGACAGTAGCAGCTGGCACAGGAGAGGGGACAGGGACAGGGCAGTGAAGGCAGGCAGCTGCCAACTCCCAGATAACGGAGGCACTGGTGGTTTTGGAGGAAGATGGGGACCATTTGTAATCAGTTGTTACTGTGGTATAGAGTGTTTCATGAAAATAAAACTGGTTTTGTCTTGTCCTTTGTTTTTACCATAAGGCCTCAGACACTTCCCAACATCCCTTGCAAGACAAAAGCAAAAAAACCATCACTTTGGGCAATGTGGGAGACTTCAGCACTTGTTCCTGAACAATGGCGTCTATTCAAGTCTCAGACTCACTTTGGCTGTTAATTAGGAAGGTAAACAAGAAAAAATTATAATTTAAGCCTTCACTAGATATTTGGCTTTCTCATCTCCTCTAGAGAATACTGTCAAACTCCTCTCCTGTCCAAAGCAAGGATTTACACTTCCACGCCAAGCCAGCTCCCCAAACCTTAGTTGGAAGTGGCATTAAGTTCAAGGCGGGTGTAGGCAGAGCAAGATTCAGCAGCAGCAAAAATTTTATTAAGCCAGTTTTTCACGTGTTAATTTCATTTACCCATTTAAGATGATGCATAATTTAGTAGTATTGAGCAGCTCCACTGACAGAAATATGTTCTCTGATCTCAACAATGATTTACAGCCCCACTTCTGGTCTACAGTGCCCACAAAATTACATTTGGGACCCAGTATTCATCCTTTGGGCTGTGCCACCGGCCTGGCTGTCCAACTTTAGATGTGCTAATTACAGTCATTCACTCATACTGTGTCTCTAATTTTATCAAGTTGTTTTCTCCAAGGTGTAACATGAGCAGAGTTGGGATATTTAGCGTAAGCAGCTGAACATCTTTTCTGCTGGATGGATGCTTGCTTTGGGCTGGCTGTTCCAGGTCTTAACTAAAGCCCTTCAATTTTGACCGTTCACAGCTGATCTTGCTCTGGCCTGAAGATCACCTCAAGCACAGCTGCCCCACACTACAGACACAATATCTGCACTTCAGCCATCACCTGATGTGCTTTCCTTTAGAGCCAGAAACTTTAAGCTGACCCATGGGATCAAAGTTCAGTTATTTTAAACACTTCCTCTCAGAGCATCTCAGGCACGGCTGCAAGATTTCCACCTGCCTTTCCCATCAGGCATGACCAATATTATGACCCCTAGCATTAAGCAAAATGGGAAAACCATACAAGTATTCCTAAGGATGAGGAAAGGTCCCAGCTGCACTACAACTTTAAACTGTGTTTTCCTCAGCAGCACATACACATCTGGATAAAATGGAACACAGCAGAGGAACTCCATTAAGGAAACATGTTCCATCCCTCAAAGACATGTCAGCTTGCCTTCTGCCAACAGCCAAAACAGCTTTGCATCACAGGTAGGAAACCACACAACTTTCCTTCTGTATCTCACTTCTCCAAATTTCCCAGACCGCTGTGCCCAGCACAATGAGATAATCTGAACCCTTTTCTATGATAAAATATTACACAATTGTTGGAGCAGCCCCAAAATACACAGATGAAACACATGCAAAGGAGCTGATGCACAACCATAACCTTAAGCTGCAGCAATGACACAGCTTTGAATTCTTTGCTGAAGTATGGGCAAAATGCTTCAATGAGCAGAATGAGAATGGTCACAGCAGGTTTGATCCAGTTCACTTCCAAATGATTCAATATGAATCATATTTTCTTCAGACCAAGCAGTCTGAATTTTGTGAACACGGCATTTTTGCTGAGTGCAGTAAGAAAATCCCCACACCACACACATGAATATATTCTCTCTAATCTTTACCACATTTACTAGTTTTGCTTTTCCACTCCAGCCAGCCAAATGGAGAACCACCTCTCTTCAATGCATAAAACATTATGCAGTATCTTCCAAGAAACTGAGATTTAACAGGTTTCTGCTGCTTTAACATATATATTTCAATTTCACTGGACCAGAAGATAACTAAATCAGCCAAGCAAACCAACTGCAGGTCACATATGAACACAGTTCTGTCAATTACTTACAGCAAAGTGAAATGTTACCATGTAATTGGCAAGTAAGTTGGTTTATTACTTTACCCTAAATTCCCAGAGCTGCCTCAAGTCTTATCTCTAAAAAACAAAGTTAAGCAACCAGCTATGAAATCAAAACTGTCTCCAATTAAGACAATGATTCTTGTTAAATCAGAATTTTAATTGAGACTTGAAACCGAAATTTGAGACTTCTTTAAGGGAGAAGAATTCCACCTGAATTATTTCCAACTGTTTCTTTCCTTTTAATCCAAAATAACCTACAAAAGCCAGTCAGTTTGATTGAAAACATGAAATAAATACCTCTTGTATTTTCTAATTAAAATAACGTTTTGGCAAAAAAATTACCTCTTCTTGTGCAGCTGTAAGAGGACAGAAACTTACTCCAGCACAGCAGCAGCAATGCTTATAATGGCATCGTACCAGAAGAGAGCCAAGCTCACAAAATTCCCAAGAAAGAAGAGGCTGTTCCAGCAGCAGTCTGTGGCTGGGATTGTGTATATTAACCACAAGCAGTATATTCTATTTTCAGCACATATTTAGGATTGCAAATCTCAGTCTTTTTAACACAGAACAGACCAACTTAGGATCTTCTCTTACCGAACTACACCACACCTTGACACCAGGAGAGAGGAAAATATGATTTAAAAACACATCCCAAACAAGACAGCAGCACAGAAACCCATAAATTTCAGTGATCTCTCAAATCACAGGCCATTAGTTAGTTAACTGGGCTTAACTACAGAAGAAGTTTTTCCATTATTTTCATTTCCTTTTTTTTTTTCCTATGAAATTATTCAAATTCAAGTTTCATGATGTTGATCTTGCAGTTAAACCTCAAAAAAAAAAAAAAATCAAAGCTGGAAGGACTTTTTATTAAATTGCTCAACTCTGCCTATGCAGTGCTCTTGGTAATTTGTAGCTCAGCAAGAAACAAAACCAGTTGAAGTTTTCCAGCTTCCCATCAACTACACTTTGCAGCTGAATGTTGACATTTAGAAAGAGATTCTCTATATTATAACTTTCAACACCCCAAAGTTTACCCAAATTTGGCCTAGTCATAGAATACA
This sequence comes from Pachycephala philippinensis, assembly GCA_013397055.1. Classification (NCBI taxonomy): domain Eukaryota; kingdom Metazoa; phylum Chordata; class Aves; order Passeriformes; genus Pachycephala; species Pachycephala philippinensis. The sequence goes on along the minus strand of VWZT01005961.1, from coordinate 422,857 downwards.
GACATAGTATATAGAATATAAACATTTGAATTCTGCATTTTGATTAAGCTCCCACCTTTACTTTCCTCTCTTTATGCCCCCACAGCAAGTTGTGGGATGAGACTGTGTGTGCTCAGCTACTCTGTTTCAGTAACATTTTATGACAAAGTGAGAAAAACATAAAATACCTGTGGATTTGCCCGTTTTTATGCAGGTAGTCCAGTCCCTCCAGCACCTCCTTAAGGATTGTGGCTATACAGGCTTCATCCAGGACACCAGTCTTGTGTTCTCCTTTGGCCACGATGTGCTTGATAATATCCAAAACAGAACCTACAGAAGAGTTAAACATCTTAGTTTAAACTAGAAGAACTGATTCACAGTTAAGTGGACTTTATCATCATTTAATATACACGCAAATCACTGATGATGGTCAGGATCAGAGTCAGAAGTTGAAGCCTTTGCTGCAGGAAAGCAGAGGCAAAGATGCACCCCTGGGTGCAGATGCTCAAGGTGGGCTGTAAAACCCCTGTGATTGCAAGTAACTGAGAAGTTATTTGAACAAGCCAAAATGTAAAACATACACACACAGGACTCTCAGAAGGTTTTTAAGTAGATACTGATGCTACAGCTGGTTTAGTGCTGAGTACTGGAGAAGCTGAAGGGGTAAATGGAAAAAGCAGGGGGCTGCCAGGACTCACAAGCTGAAGGCAACAAGCTTGATACAATTAAGCACTCTTTGTCAGCTCCTACAAATTCTGTGCAGAGGAACAGCATGAAAAACCTAATCTGTTAAGGGCTGCTACAACCCTAACAGGGAAAAAAGTGGAAATCATTAAATAGAGAACAAATGAGGCTGAATTCTGACAGTAAGTCACTTCTTCACTGTGTACAAAACTGGAATAGCTTAGATCCTTCCCTAGAAGCATGTTTAGTCTCTCTCCCGAGCATGGTGTGAATTACATCATCTTCCATGACAAACCCTGCTTTTAGAGCAAACCACTTCTTCAAACTGCACCCAGGAATAAACGGAACCAGTGACTCGCACCAGGCCTCTTGTGCAAGGCCCTGCTTTCCACAGACACTGGGTACTGCCCTCTTTGTATCTGCATCTGGACTGAAGACACTTCTCAGAACTTTTTATTGCTCCAGCATGGGACAGCTAAGCCTCTTTTCCAAAGCCTGTGCCATTTAGCCCCTTCAGACTCGGGTTTCTATGGTTTAATGACTGGATAGGGACTAGTAGAGTTTTTACAGCTATGGGCACAAAGCAATGTCAGTGGTACTGGGAAGTTCTTAAAGAATGAGCAAAGCAGGCACAACTGCACAGCACAAAATGCAGCTTTGCTTGTCTTTGAACAGGAAACTTACAGGGAAAGAACATCCCAGTACTAACTCAGCTAGCTTAGAAAAGCTGGGTTCAGCTTTAGAAAAGTTTTGGGAAGTTCATTCTTCCTAACTCACAATCAAAAAAGTAAGAGAAAATTATTTTTGGATCTGAAGAACAGAAACTTCCTCTCATGAATTTGGCCTGGGGGAATTAAAAGTTTCACCTTGTAAATTCTTGAAGCATGTGGAAAATACAATGGAGGTTTTTAGTTGGATTTTCTTCTCATCCTTCAGGCTCAGGTAGACAAAAAACCCTTTCCTCTTTAACATTTATTTTATTAACTATCCCAATCGAATTTCTAGGCCAAAACAATTGTGCAGATCAGTTTTCACTTAGAAAAGTATTTTCCTTTTGGACTCTCGTACAAAAGCAGAGGCTGCAAGGTTTGAATACAAACACTGTGTGGAAAGGCTCATTTTGCACAATTCAAACTGCACAGGAAACAATTACATGGGTGCACAGTGTCCCTTAGTTTGTGTAAAGCAGTATATGCTGAGCTCATCTCAAAGCTAGCTGCAGCCAGCAGAGCCACTATTTCTCACTTTCCATCTTCTCTGGCCCACTGGCACCAGCCCCACCTGGACACCAAGACATCCAGTAAACCCAGTGGAAATAAATTGAGGGATAAATTGGTTGGCCTGAATGGCACCTTCAGCTTCCCCTTACCAAAAAAAATCTTTGCTTGGTTCAAGATATTTCTAGAGGACACAACATTAACACAGCAGACTCTAACAAAAACAGAAAAAAAAAAAACCCAGAGGAAAATGAAAAAAACCCAGAAATGAGGTTACATAACACCCCCCCAACATTTTATGCAAGAATATTCAGTGTTCAGCCTTCCTTTACCCCACCCAAGCAGAGAAACACACTCATGTTTAGTGAATTTTGACATGGGTCTTAGCCAAAAGTTTCACCTAGAGGCAACTCAGGTTGTTGACATACGCTGGACTTCCTGCATCAGAGCAAGAGTATCTTTACTGACAAAAACTAAGATTTCAGATGTTGGAGATGAACCCCTTCACTGAAATCTCACCTTTATGTTCTGAGAAGAGGATCCTCTGTTGTGTGTCATGAGGATTCACCTGGCCTTCAGCCTATCACATTTTCACATTTAAAGAGTACATGCTTACAAACTTCGAGGCTTCTTATTCTGGACAAGAATTTTTGTGATACCAAAATAAAAACCCACCAAAAAAGCCCCTCTACTTCCACTGTTTAGGTTTTTCCTCTCAAATGTGCCTTAACCTGGAGAACAAACTGTCACTTGTTTTAGAAGTCCAGTGAAAATATGTGGTTCTTCACGTACTCGTTTTGTCCTCTTTCCACCCACGACTCCGTTAGCAGACTTTGTTCACAAACATTTCCCTTCTCCTGCAAAGGGCTCAGGGAACATGAGGAGGCAGATCATATGGTTCTCAAATTCATTTGGTCAAAATTCCTCTATTTAGCCAAGTTAGAGGTTGCATTTAACCCTGAAAAGGGGGTGGAGGGTAGAGAGAAGAGAGGGCATGCACAGAGCCAGCCCTGGTTGTGAAAAGGCTGATTCACACCCAGGCTATATCTGCTCCCAGTCCTGCCTGACACTTTTTAAGCACATTTATTTTAAAACCACTTTCATATTGAGATGTTCATAGAAGTGGGGGAATTTGCCAGTCCTCTACAGAAAGGAGAACAGCAAAAACAGATCAGCAAAATGCCCAGTGCAGGAAACAGCAAAAAAGCAACCCAAGAGCCACCTTTCTGTTGGAGAAAGCGTTCTTAGGATCAACCCCCTTTGTCTGCTCAGGGTTTGCCTACTGGCACCACAGCACCATGAAACTGTGATTTTTCCACCTCACAAATCAATAAGTTTGGGAGTTGGTTCTGACTCACAACTCAACTGCAACTTCATTAAGCACAGCACCATGAAATACAAAGAACAAAGCCAAGCTCCATTTCCAAGCATTGCTCCATGCCGTGTTCCAACATTCTGGCTCAGGAAGCCTGGCATGGAGCAACAGAATCACCAAATCCCCAAAGAGAAACCCACAGCCAAGACAGGAGCTACTTTGAAAGCAGAAGTCATGGGAATTTCACTGTTAAGGAAAACACCTCCTGCCAGAAGGCCGGGATTGGATTTCAGCATTAGGCTGATAATTTCAAGGCAAAGTTGATCCCAGGGATCTCAGTTAAGTGTGTGACACGCTCACCAGGGTAAGACCTCCACTGCCTCAGGATACAGCCAAATTCCCACAGCAACTCCATTATACCATCATATACCAAGAGATCAGGGATCTAAAGGGGAAGATGACTGCTTTGCACAGTGGCCTGTTCCCAATCCAGCAATACAATAACTGCTAAAATTAACTGGAAACTAATTCAGCTGAACTGGAAACAGGGCCTAAACCACTCCAGAGCATGTGCTTTACAAACTGCCCACACTGCTGGAAAACACCAGCGTGACTGCAGATACTGCCAGCTTCTGAGCAGCTTCCAACCAGTTTAGGAGTAACTGGGGAAGAGAGTGCACATCCAAACACAGCTGGATCTCTGCTTAAATGCAGTTTCACTATGGATTTGTGCTCCATGTGCACACTGCTCAATCTCACTGTAAGACAGAATCTAGTGGCCAAAGGATGAGGTTCACACTGGAAATAAGGTACCCTGCTCTGTATTAGCAGTTACAAGATTTTAAAGGAGAAAACCAATCCACTACAATGTCTCCAGAAAAGACAAAAAAATCTTTGACTCCTCCCTAAAATAAAACCTCTATTTTAGATAATGCTATGAAGCACTCTGGAGTGAATTATACATGGCATTAGGCTTGATTACAACAATTCCCTCATGATTTTTCTCATTAAAAACGCACAAGTAGCAAGTACTCACAGTACAGGAAGGTGAGCCCTAAGTCAGAGAAAGAAAAAAAAAAAAAGAAATTAAGTTTGGCTGAGGCTGAACTGGAAAGCTCTTCCAAGCCCAGAAGGGGCCACATACCAAGAAAAGACAAAACAAGACACAGAGAAAGGGGTCAGAACTGGAGTCTAACCATAAATATAAATAATGCTGTCATTAACAAGGATGTTTAAAGAAAGCTGGTGATGAGCAACTGCTCTCAAAGCCCAACAAGAGACAAAGGAAAGGAGACAACATTTAGTGATTGATATGGAAAAAATGCAGCTAAAACAAATTCCTGCCCCTCAAATATACACTGTGCAGCACATCAACAGGAAGCCTACGAGATACTGTGCAATCTGATAAAGCCTTTAGCAAGACTTGTCGTTCATCATCCAAGTGTCTCAGTGTACTCTGACACCAATGGCCATGGAAATCCTCCTGCTTAGTAAAGAGCAATCTCTCAGTGCAGCAATTGAGAGGGAAGTGGTTTTCTGCTCAGACTCACAAGCTTCCCAGTCTGCTCCAAAAGCTGCTAATGCAGTAGCTCCTAAGGACAGCACAAGTCAGCAGGAACTACCTGTACACAGACTTACCCTCAACTCAGAGAGCCCAACCCGTAACTACTTGTAAGAGAAGGATATTGAGTTTTTGGATATTGACATCAGGCAGACCACTTGCAACGGACAGTCTTGGATCTCAGCAAAAGCAGTCCTGACTTGCACCCCACACACATATCCAGTAAAACTGACTCTTTCAACACCATGAACTATGTGTTTCTCCAGAGATACTGGGCTACGTATGGCAACAAAATGAGATTAAAGTTCCACGGTTCACCACCTTGCTGCTGTGCTCCTGCACTCGCTTACGAAACCCTACTGTAAATGGGATCACTGCAGTAACTGGAAATCCAGTTTTCCAGGCAGGGTGGAGACCAAACAGCCAGGAACTCCTTAAACCAGCTTTGCTGCTGAGGAAAACTTCCGTGTAATCGCACCCTCGGGGCAAGAAGTCCTAATTGTTCCACTGATTCACTTTTAACAGCAAACCACCACAAACACTGAGGCTTCCTGTTCCAAATCCAGAGCACGATTCCTTGACCTCACCTACACCAACAAGCCTGTGGAATGGCATTTAGGAAGCCTGTTTCTGATGTTTCTCCTCAGTAGAGGAAGAAAACATCCACAGTCATCAGTGACATTGCTTAGTGCTTCAGCACATTGGGGCTGAAGCAGAGAAGGGTATGAAAACATGAGCAGAAAGGAAAGCTTGTTTGGAACAAGATCACAGATAAATGCAGGAGTATTCCAGCTGGAATTTTACATGCCCCCAGAGGCAGAAAAAACGTACAGCAGAGCTGGTTGCCATGGGAACCATATCTTGCATGTTATAATGTAACTTAAGTGACAGAACCAAGATACAGTATAGGTTAAATGCAAAAAAACCTCCTCCCTGAACTTTTTCTGGGAAGCAGAACAGGAAAATTTAATACTCTTAATTTCCAACCTGAAAAAAACAAAAAAGCAGGTAACAGTACCTGCATTGACTGGCCATTTAGAGGCCTGGCACAAACAGGCTGAAAAACAGCGCTGGGGATCACTACACAACTTTGTGAGAACCAAAATCTGCCCCAAACCTGACAAACACTGATGCTGAACAGGCTGAACCTTTGAGAAGGGGGAGTTGGCAGATTCACTGCTGCTTCTTTCAAGACATCTCAGCATTAGCCTGTGGTTTCGGTGAGTCTGACTGTCATCAGAGCCAAGAATTAAATCTGCACCTTGTCAGTCTCTGGCAAACAGATGAAGAAAATGCAAAAGAAGAAAGAGCTGCTTGGATTCAGTATTTCTGGGACTGAGGAATACAGACACAGCAGGAGAATAGCAAAGTAAAGGAAACAACAAGTTATACAAAACAAAGGAAAATACATTAACCCTGGTTAAACCTGGTTAAAGAGGGAAGACTGAGGAAACTTCCATTTCTTGTCTCCTTCCCTCTAGGGCATGTGCATGGATGCATAAGAAATATGAAAAGATTAAGGCAGAAAACAAGATAATACAATAAAGGGAGCAAAACAGCCTATTGCTGTTGTGACCAAGACATTTATAGGAGAAAATCTGAAGGACAAACTAATTTTTCATGCTTTTCCTATTACAGTTAGGAGTGGCAATGTACCTACACACTCTGCATCCTGCAATCACATACAGACGCTGCCATCTCCTGCTTCTGACTTACCCCATCCTTAATTGTTTGAAACTAAGTTGCGTTTCTACAAATAAAACTAAAAGTCCTCCAGATGAATTAAAAATAGCATATCTGTCTCCTAAGAAAATAATTCAACATAAACATGAGGATTTCTAAGAACCTGTGGTTTATGCTTTGATCGTAACTCTCTGTTGGAATTAGGAGGGGCCAGATCAGAGATTAACACAGCAGAAGCAGAACAAGATGTCCTAACTCCGTGGTAGAGAACTAAGACTTGCCTAGCTCTTTTGGTCTGGCTTTCTGAACTTCAGATCAAAGGTTGAAGTTAGAAGTTGATTAGATAATCTTAAAAACTTTTGGAAAATAAAAGGTTTAACTATTTCAATACAGCAATCTCCTTAGCAGATTTCATTAGGAGCCTTCAAGAGGGCAGAATGTCCAAGACCCTTATCTGGACATGTTTCAGTACTTAAAGGATTTGCACAGTTTAAAAATATTTTGGAGGTTTCATCTGCTGTAGGCTAAGACAGGAAAAATTGTTGTGTGATGTAGCAAGTCACCAGAGCCGGCTGTTCCATAGGAGCAACTGTTTTATAGAGTTACCTACAGCCTTGGGTCACCTGTGAAACGAGAGCTCTTGTTAAAAGCAGGGAGAATATAGAAGAGCAAGCAGGTCACAGTCAGTAAAAGCACAAGAACAAAAGCACAGCTGCTCCTCTTCCTACTAAAAAGCCGCAGGAGCTTGAGAGCAGGACTGGGCTTCAGCAGGCTTTAAAAAGGCATGAGTGAAATTCATGACAGGAGAATGCCAGGGAGGCAAAGAGCAGGTCAGCAGTTGTCTAGAAATAGCCATTGGAGTTTAGTTTGGACTAACACCGGGCTCAAAGGCTGGGGTGTCGAGTTCACATTGCTAAGCTTAGAACCCTACAAAACTTCCATCATTAGAGAAAAGGGTCTGCAATTTCTACTGAAGGGAACAGAAACAGCAAACACTTCACAAACCTGACACAGACACACGTCACCAGACCTGCAAGAGGGTGTCAGTAACTGGACACACCAGCACCTCTTGTCTCTACCAGCTGCATCTCATCACAGCCACGTTTCTGCCATCAGCAACTCCACACCTGTTTGGGGTCAGGGCTGCCAGCTCAGACTGCTCTGAGCAGTGACTCCCACCAGCCTGGCTGGGCTCTGATGCACATCAGCTCCCCACGTTACCTCCTGGCTGCTGACAACTTTCAAATATAGAAATCACCCATCAACAGAGTACTTGTGGAGACAAATAGTTCCGTTTCAGTGACAATGTCAGTCAGGTAATGAAGGCACCTTTGAGTGCACCCTCTGGTTGTCAGAGGAGCAAGGCACTGTTAGACAACAGCAATTCATGGATTTAGAGTATTTTCCCTTAGAGACATTCCTAAAACACTTGCATGTATGACTAGGTTAGGATTTCAACAAAAGACTGCAGCCAGAAAAAAAATTAAATTGTCCTTACAACAACAAAAAAGGCTTGCATTACAGATTGGGCTGTCTTGTGGGCTGTTTATCAATTTAATAAGGTCAGTGTTTGTAGGCTGAAATTAAAACCAGTTTCAGCCTGAAATCACAGACCAGCACACACTGACAGAAAAGAGGCAATAAAATTCTGAACTTTTACCCAGAATAAATTCCCAAGAACAAAAGCCATGATCAAGATACAGAATGGACATCAGAATGTATTTCATATGTACTTATTAAGATGTACAAATCTCTTTGAACATCTAAACAAAATGAAAGTGATAGGCTGTACTCTGTTTTGAATCTGTTTTGGTAGAGGGGTTTTTTGTTTGCTTGTTTGTTTTAGGTTTTTGGTTGTTTTGGGGTTTTTTTCTTTGTTTTTTTTTTTTTTTTTGTCTTCTGGTTTAAAAACCAGCTCAAAGTTTTCTCCTGTTGAGAAACCCAGATCACTATTTTTCCCACTGGATGACAGATGACCGCAAAACGAGCCACTTTATTACTGATAAGAACTAAGCTCAAAGGAATGAGAGGCAGTTTTAGAAGTGTCTCTTGTTACATAAATCACTCAGCCTAATACCAACTGAAAATAGTCTCATTAAAAGTGAATGAAAAAGCTCTTCAGTCAGAAGGCTCCAATCACAAGTTTCTTCCCCCATCCTTAAGATTGTGCTGTAGAATTTGCCTATGAGATATGAGATTCCTGAAGAACAGATATAAAAAAAGTATGAAGTAAAAAGTATATAAAAGAAAACTGCTGAAAAATACCTCACAAGGTACCCTCCTGCTTAGAAAGTGACAGGTCATTCTCAAAGTCTTTCTATTTACTTTAGCAATTCCTCCAGCCTTCAAATGATTCCTTTGAAGTGAGAAAATTTAACACTGACTCACAGAAATGTTGGAGAGAGGGAAGAATTACACTCTTACTAGTCTGTCTTCTACAGTATGACCCTACCCCTTCAACATATGCAACAGAATAAGAAGCAGTGAGATTTCCTAGCACTGCTTTACTGCAAGTCTCCCACTAAATGCCAGAGCTGCACAAGGGTCAATTATCAGGCTGAAGAACATAAAAGACTATTCAAAGGGAATATTAAATGAGAAGCAGGTCATCACTCACACCAGCAAGAGGCTGGTTCTGAAGCAATGATTATTTTTCCAGAAATTTTGCAGTGTAGTCTGTGATACCTTTATAATGATGGTCTGACTTTTTCCCAGCTTTACACTAAAAAAACCCAAAAAAACTACCTCCACAGAAAATTGAGAACAAACAGAGACAACATTTGGAGGTTCAAGGATGAGCCTCATCGTGACTTGATTCTGACAGAAAACTGCTGTGAAGTGACTGAGGCAGCTGTGCCTTTTCTTCAAAGAGGTTGTGTCCTCTCCTGGAAAAGGCCAAAGCCCTTGCTGCTGCCTCTCCAGCACCCCTGAAATGCCATTTCCTCGTGTTGTGGAAACTTTCCCATAGATACACCTTTTATACACACAGCAACACTGCTTGCTCTAAGCTGTCAGGGGATTCTTTTCCACACACAGCCATCACATCTTTAATGACCTGTTACATGTCCCTCTAAGAAAACAGAGGGTATTGCTTAATGACACATGAGCACATGAGACATTAAAAACCCTTTAAGACAGATGAAAGGTTGGCATGGAATTTGATTTCCCCCAAGAGGACTGCTAAAATTCTCTGAAGAACACCTTCAAAGAGACATGTTTTATGGTCATTGTTGAGCTCTTGTGCAAAATGCAAACAGGTTTAGCCAGATTTTTCCACATCCTCTTCTGGCATTTTTGCAGCTCTCAAAATTAAGCCAAGAACAGAGAAGCCAAGTTGGGGTTTTTTTTAAGCAAGAAAATAAGGATTTTTTTTTTTTTTCAGTTTTCAATTTCTTTTCACTGCAGTGCCAGGAAAATGAAGTCTTCCTAAAGACAGGCCCAGGATTTAGCAACAGCCCTTTGTGTTATCATCCAGAACTTGATTCCATTTCTTGTCTCAACTGTAACTTAAACAGGGATCCTGGAAAATATTATGACATCAAATAAAACATTACTGATACAAAATTTTCAAACTCACTCTCTCAAAAAAAGCTTTTTCTCCAGGGTCTGAGAGAATAAATCCAGGAAAGGGAAGTTTCCCTGTCTCTGTGTTAAGCAAGTAGTGATTTTAAAAAGCTTGTTAGGTGTTAGTACTGATGGACATAACATGAGAAACTATTTCTAACCTGAATGGGTTGAAATCAAATATTACTATTCATACAGAATGGCTGGAAAGATGCCTGGTGAGAAAGGACCTGGGGGTGCTGGTGACAGTGGCTGAATATGAGCCAAAGTGTGGTCAGATGGGCAAGAAGGCCAATGGCACCTGGCCTGTGGCAGCAATAACGTGGCAGCAGGAGCAGGGCAGTGATTGTCCCCTGTGCTGGGCACTGCTGAGGCACCTCAAGTGCTGTGTGCAGTTCTGGGCCCCCCACTACAAGGAAGAGTTTAAGGGGCTGGAGCAAGTCCAGGGAAGGGAACGGAGCTGGGGAAGGGGCTGGAGCACCAGGAGCAGCTGAGGGAGCTGGTGGGGCTCAGCCTGGAGGAAAGGAGGCTCCATGGGGACCTTCTCCCTCTACACAACTCCCTGACAGAACGGTGCAGGCAGGTGGGGGTCAGGCTCTGCTCCCAGGGAACAAGCAGTAGGACAAGAGGAAGCTGCCTCAAGTTGCACCAGGGGAGGTTTAGATTGGATATTAGGAAGCATACTTTCATGGAAGGGGTTGTTCAGCATTGGAACAGGCTGCCTGGGGAGGTGGTGGAGTCTCCATCCCTGGAGGTGTTTAAAAGAAGCGTGGATGTGACACTTGGGGGACAGGGTTTTAGTGGCAAACTTGGCAGTGCTGGGGTAATGGTTGGACTTTCTGATCCTTGAGGTCTTTTCCAATCTAAACAACTCTACAATTCTATGAAATGTCTTAATTCACAGGTGGGAAGTTTAAAGAGGTAAACAAAGGAGAGAGGAAGGAGGGAAGACAGGTTTTTATGCTGCCTTTAGGGTAAAGAAATTGGACCACTCACCTCCACTAAGTAACTTCATCACCAGCCAAAGCTCATCTTTCACCACAAACGATGTGTAGTAAGATACAATGTTGGGGTGATGGCACTGACTCATGGCTTGAATTTCTTTCTGTAGAGAAAAATAAAACATTAGCAGTTGGACACACACAGTGATTATTACTCCTTGGGCACTGAGGTTATCTTCCTCAAGACACAAACAGGGTGCAAAGAAAAAGGATACCTTGAAGGTAAATGTAGAAAAATCCAGAAATAATCTAAACACTCAGGCTGCATCATACTAGAACCAAAAGGTATTTTAGGGTGTTATTCTTGTCTGTCTAGAAGAAGAAAAAGTTAACCAAAAAACCCTTGGTAACACCATCAAAGTGGTGGCAACCAAAACACCTGCATGCAGCTACAACAGAATATTCCCAAAAATTCACTCCAGTTTGTGACCTAAGAAGTTCATGCTGACTCTCAGTAAGACACGATGCAACAGATGCTTAATCTGTTGAAGACTATCATTTGGATGAGAAAGGGAAATATTGGCCTCTGGGAAAAAAAAGGCCTCTTATTCCTCACATTTCTTCCCAGCAGGAAAGCAGATGGCTTAGCTCAGTCAGGTTGAAGGCACAAAGGACAGCTCTATCCTTTGTCGTACTGGAAGAAGAGGGAGATCACTCTGAGGTTAGAAAGTCAGTAGCTACTACTGATGGAGGACAACATGAAATATGTTGAGATATATAAATTGTTTTGAGTTTTGACTGTGCTTAGTCTTAGTTTTGGTTATGGGTTCAGGGTTGAGGCTTTCCAGGTTATGGAGGGAACAACACCACAGAAAACTGACTGATTTCATTATGCAAGCACAAATCACCACTTTGGACAGAAAGACTCGCAGTTTCTTGGCTGGCTACAGACAAGAGCCATCCACGGAGCCAAGCCTGGCACCCTGCACTGCACCCAGCTGAGCCTTTGTGCTTCAGCCAAGTCCCCCAACCTGTCAAGTTGTACCCTTCAGCAGCACTCACCCCAGACACTCATCCCCTCATCCCCCTCAACTTCTGCTCTCAACTGCAACATTCCTTCGCTGGACACAGGGAAAGGAGGAAAGCACAGGCCCTTCACTCCCTGATTTCCTTCCCTCCCTCTAAGCACAAGACTTCCCTGGTACTGAAGTACAAGAGAGAGCTCTGAGAAGAATTCACTCGTGCCTAGGACACCCCACCAATGCAGCACATTTTCCTCCTACTCCTCTACAAAGCTCTGCTTGTGGCCGAGTTCAGAGCAAAGCCACTGCTTTCCCTTGGCAAGGCCTGAGCTGGCAATCACAGCTCCAAAGGAACAGGCTCATGTTGATTTATCCACTTAGCACTGCTTTTCAGGGAGTAGGTGCATTTGAGGAATCCAAAGCAATTGGTTCCTCTTTCTGCTTCCCCAGGAGAGGCACCAACTTTCCAGGAAACTTAACAAGCAGATTAAAGAAGAATCCTTCTAAACAGGAAAGGATATTTGAAGAGTGGGGAATAGGCTATTCATCTCCATGTAGCACACTCTGACTAAAAAACACCCTGTGAAAATAAATACAGCCTGAAACAATATATTCTGCTTACTCTGACAGCTCCAGCTCCCTTCCTTGCAAACTTTCACTTGTGTCAAGTCATTTTTCAAAAAGGAAATAAATCAGCAACTTTGGAGTTTTCTGTGGTTCTCTCTAGTTCTCTCTCTGACAATTAAAATATACTACATGAGCACAAGTGGCACCAGAGGAAACCAAGGTGGAAAGCAACAAGCAGGGCTGGTAATCCATTGCATCAGCCAGACCTGCCCCAAATCCACCACTCTCAGAAATTATCTAGAGGAGCTGGTTTTATATTTTCTCAGCTAGACTGCTCAAAATATTTTGAAGCAGTTCCCTGAGAGATCAAGAGAGTAATATCAGAAATATATACAAACACTGCATATTTAATATATATTTCTGTATCCTACTGGAGTACAGGAGGCAATGAGACAAAGCCTGGACCAAGTTTACTTAAGAGCCTAGATCTGGATCAGATCTTTGCCATTTAAGCAGCCCTGTACTTCAGAATTTTTCAGGCGTTCTGTGACACTCAGTTACCATTTTATTATTTTTGAAGAACCTCCTCTCTCATTCACTACCACAATCTGTTCCCTGGGCTGGNAAAAAAAAAAAAAAAATAGCTCAAGTTTGTCATGTGCACCAAGGCATAAAGAGGGAAAAGAAACAATCACAAACCTGATCTGTGCAATTAAACACCTCTGTCAGCCAGGGGATGTATAACACAGGCAGATTAATCCATTTCTCACACAGTGTAGCACAGCTCTGAATAATTAATTGCATCACAGCCCACGATTTTCAGTGTTTTTACATTATTACCAATCAGATGGAGCAGCAGCCAGGCAGACTTTCCCTCCTACCCACAAACCCCCACTTCATTTTCAGCAGTTTTCTAGCCTAATCTCACACTGGCTACATCAAAGCTTGGTTCCTCTTCTCCCCCAAAGAGGGTACCAACATCCTGAAAGCTCAATCCATACAATTGTTCTAAGTGATAGTGGCAAATCACAGGGGCTTTGTGGTTAAAATGCTTCCTGGCATAACTGAAACCAAGCCAATTCTGTCATACACACTCAGTCTGCTCCAGCAGTACAAATGCAGGGGCTGAAGGGCTGGAGCTAAAGCAGGAATCCCACTCAAGGATCACTGGGCAGCTCTGTTCAAAAGCATATTTAGAGTAGGAAGGGATAAAATGCAGCAACAGCCATTCTGTGTGTAGTAAGTGCAGCTTTAATACTATTCCCAAAACCGTTGGGAGAGTTTGCTGCACTTCAAACACAACAAAGTCATAGTAGGCAAAGGTTTCCTCTTCCTACCTCCCTAATAAGACTGCTATCCCCAGATAACAGAGTTACAACTGTGCTTCCCACATTTTCCCCAGCATCAAAACTATATTGGAAGCCTGCTAATAAAAATCTCAGTGGTTTCCACACCGCTGTGATAATTTATTTGGGCTGCTCTAAACAAATTTTAAGGTGGAAAGGTTGCTTTGTTCCCTCTCTACCAACAGCCATGGGTCATTTGATACAGACCTCCACGCCATCCACAGATGCAGTGGGTGATAAGCAGCTCTTCCACCCAACACCCTTCACACTCCATGGCTTCAGTGATGAGAGACAGCCTTCCTGCCAATTCCCATAAATTGCTGTGCTTTCTGCTCAGCTACGGAGAATGAACTCCCGACAAAAACATGTCTAGACACAGGCAATGGTTTGGAAATGGTTACATGCTCACCCTGGGCGAGATATTAAAAATATCTGTATTGTCAAATACCAAAAGTAAATAGACTGGGATTAGCTCTAAATGCCTCCATGGCTTCCATTAAGGGTTCTGACAAATGTTTTCAGTACATCTACAGGCAATAAAAGAAACATTTCAAGGCTTGCAAAACAGCAATAAAACTGCAGTGAAGTATAATCTAGAATCACAAGCAACCTATTAGTCTCCTGTAAGTCAGACATACTTCTGGAGATCTGCTATTTTGGATGAGGGTTTATTTGCCCACTGACACACAACTGAAGTCTGAATTAATAGGAGCAGGCAAGGCTGTGTTTTAGCTACCAGCTCAAGTTTCTTAATGGTATTTTCTTTTCACACCATCACCTCTTACTCTGTGTTTATCTGCCCCTGAGGCTTGCTTCAGAGGCACTTGCTCTTAAACACAGGGATAAAAATTGTGCTTTATTTAGTTTTACTTCCTCCATGTTGACATGAACTCAAGAGATACAGCACAGCAGCACAGTGCTTTCATGTGGCTACCTGCAACTTCAGAGGAGCCCAGAAAGCTGTCAACTTGACTACCCTGTTTGAAGGCAATCACAACCTTAAGAGAACTGGGGAGGAAAGCACGGCTGGGGCAGAAATCAAAGCAGATCAGATGTGATCACCCCTTGAAAAACACCAGTGCTTCAAGTATGGCTGGCGAAGATCTTACACCATGAGATTTCAGCTGAGAGATAAGGCATTAAAGCTGCTCTTCACCTTTTTAAAGCAGGATTTAGAGTTTCAGTCCTTCAGGCAGCCATAACCATTCACATTTTGCTCCAAGTGAAATTTTAATGGTTTAGCTAAAAGGTTGTAAAATTGACAATAATAATTCATGTGTCTTTTGAGGTGGCAACATAACTAAAAATAAAAAGCAAAACCAAACATGTTCTTCTACCAAAATTAACTTGAGAGACGTTAAGAAGGTAGGGGAAAAGCACAGAATCAGAGATTCTGATTCAGCTCCCATTCCTTGGATTATCCAGTTCAACTCCTTGCCTCAAGTGGCCACAGGAGCTAAACTGGCATGAGTAAAGAGGGGTTAGATTAGCCCTAGAACAACAGTGGAAAAGAAACAATTCTGAAAGGGATAAACACACTTCATCCATTAAGTAATCTTCAGTGATGGGAACAAAACAGTCCCATGGCAAGTCATTCAGCAGTTGCCCATTTTAATGGCTACTCTTCAGCCTCAGTCAGTGGTCATTCCCTCTTTCAAAGTCTTTGGCATTAGTGGAAATGTACTGAAGGAAGCAGGTGTTTATAAACTGTTGTGGTGTAGCAATTCCTACGTGGCCATTTTTTATCGGTTTCAGCCAAAAAGCAAATGGGCAAGTGACTGCCTCCTCTCACAGATACAAGCAAGCCAGCTTTACCCACATCACCAACTAACCTATCACTGACCCTTACAGTTGCTCAGATCAATACCCACTGCCTACAGCTCAACAATGCTTTCAATGTGATTAGTGCCCACAGACAGCTGCAAACTCTCTAAAGTTCTTTACATGCATCATCTCGTGCTCATCCAGTCCAAGTGAAGGAAGACATTCTATATTCAGGATTTCATCTACCATTAATCCTGATGTTCATAGTGAACTCTACACAAAAAAAAACCCAAACCAAAACCTAAACCAGTCCAGTAATTACGACTTCTGTTGTTGCTGCTTTGACAAACAATACAACCAAGCTGTACCCTGCATAGGTTTAAATCTTAAGCTGCAATCCCAACGTGTAACACAGAGGATCAAATAACCATGCAGAAACCACGTGTCATACAAAAGACTCCCTGGCACTGACATTGGGGACTTTTTTCCCCTGGAGTAAGTGTAAAGGTCCTCAGGACTGGAAATGGAATTATAATGGCAATTCCCATCAGATGACAGGCATGGATGAAACATCTGTACTACTTCCACAGCAATCTGCTGCTTTGTTCCCAACAACCTTACAGTCTGGTTAATCCACTTGTAGGAAGTGCTCTGTCAGATCAAAAGCAGTTCAATATCCTGTCCAAGTCTTCAAAAGAAGGTGTAAAAACCCTATAAAAAGCAGTTACACAATTATCTGCCCAGAGGGTAGACTTCTGACTAAGCCTGGGCAGTTAACAGTTGGCTTATGCTTTAAACCAGGGGAGTTCATAATCCTTTTTTTAAATCCTATCTAATTTAACCTTCTCAACTATAGGTTGATTTATTTAATCTCAGGCAATGTTTGATCTCCATGTTATTGGCAGCAAGTTCCCGGGGTTATTTCCATGAAATTCTAGAGGACATTTCTGTTTAACTGCAGTTCAACTTGTTCCCTCAGCCTCCTTAACTGCCCTCTGGCCATAGCAGTGAAAGAGAAGTACCTTCACTTCTTGTGTGCAGACCTGTCAGGCCCAGTCCTAATCACTCTCTGGAGTAGGAAGAATTTGGAATCTCTTTCTAGGAACAGCAACACCACATTTCCCATGCTCATTCCTGAGGCTGTCTCCTGTTGAATCATCTTAGGGAATAAACAGGCAGCATTTCCCCCTAGCTGGGAAAGCCCAATTGGAAATACCCCATAGCTTATGTTTCCCTCTCTGCTGTTCAACATTCCTGGTAACTGCTAAGCTGACAACCCACGTCATCTGCTACTCATGGAGAAAAAAGTCTCCATCTGGATGAAAGAAAACTCAGCTTTAATTGCATGAAAATGAAGCAGAGTTTGTAGGACAGAGGAGGGATTTAAGGCCTTTTAGATCAGTAACTCTTTAAAACAAGAAAACACTTATACAAGAAAAAAGGCTGGAGGCATGGCCATTTTGAGGCAGATGTTACACCACTGTTCCAAGGATTGGCAACAGCAGCAAAGCAACCAGCATCCCACAATGGAAAAGAGTAAGAGCAAAACACAGCACTGAATGGTGTGCAGCTGTGAAATACAACACATGAGCAAGCAGACTGTTTGCAAACCCACACCAGTGTGGTTGTTAACTACCGCGGGTTGCAAGACAAATAAAAAGTGGAATTGAATAAATTCCACTTCAGTAATAAACCAAAAAATCCAAGATCATTTGTAGACAGCACTGTATTTGACCACTTCTCCTTACACTCCACTCCCAGTCACACCCCTGAGCAAGAAATCATTATAAGCTACATTGTACTTCCCTGTCAGCTGAATCCCACATGCAGTCCAGCAAAGATCTGGGAGCATTCAAAAATAAATGTACAGGGAAAAAGACAAAAATGAAGCATGGAAATAAATTCCTGACAAACATCACCTAATTCAGTAGCTGGGTTAGAAAGAGGCACATCTCCGCACAGCATTACTCCTGCTGTCTACGTTCTTTACAGCAATTAGCACTTCAGCTGAAGAGCTGAATGCCCTTTACTTGGCTTGCTCATGATTCAACAAAACTGGGCCTTCCTGCATTTTCCATACCCCACAGAAGCAATAAATAAGTCCAGTGCATTAACCTAGAACGTCATACAGTATATGCAAAGTGTGCAGTTTATTCCTGACCACCCACACGGCTCAGATGTATATTGAGATAAAAGGAGCAAGATCAATACCTTTAATGAGCCAAGTCATAGCACTTACTCACTCTAAGCACGGCATCTCCAAAGCAAGGACGTGGTCCCAGATTTCCTGGCCTCTGGATACCTGCTAGGCTTAAAGGAAGCTCAAGGCCACTCATCCATCCAGCTGGTGACAGAGCCACTTACTCTGCATTTCCCACTCCAAATTAACCTTCCTCTTCTCCTCCATCCCAAGAAGTAGAAGTATCAGCCACTAAGCAGCACAGACATTGAAAGAGGTGTACAAGAACCAAATCATCTTTTTAAGGACGGCAGAACTGTCTGCTGGTCTCCCTACCCTCTCATGAGCAACATGACACTGTTTTACCCTCTTGGCTAGGCAGATTCTGGGAATAAGAAAGCTTGCTTCAACAGAGAAGTCTACGGGTCTGAGGCATTGTAGAAAAATAATTATAAAATAATTTAAGCACGATTTTGCCTTTGCTATCACACTGCCCAATGAGTGGGCAGTGCTGTAACCCAAGAACGCTCTCCTGACCCCCGGCAGGAAAGCAGAGTTCACCATAAGCTTACTGCTGTGCTCAAATGCCTTTAGAGCGATGGAAGGATAATGGAGCTCATGAAATCCCCAGTTTGTGATTCTAACTGCACTGGGGGAGAGAAGAAAGCAAGGAGGGGGCTTAACATACCCCAGTGTGAATTCATCACATTTGTCTTTGCATTTGCTTCTTAAAGCACCTGTAACCTGCAACCATCTACAGTTACCTTTTTTTTTTTTTTTGGTGGGGAGGGAACACCACAATCCTGCAATAAGAAGTAGTTGCTAAAAAAAGTTAATTAAACTCATTGGGAAAACTGCCATGAAGGGAGACTACAAGAAATTTGAGAATATTTACGTTACGGTAGAAGCAGATATGGAAACAAGATAAAAAGAAGTGAAGGTAAGAGCACAGAGCTGGGAAATCAGGAACTTCCATTCTTTTGGCTGTAGCACTGAGAAACAACATTAGTGATCCAATAGACTGACAAATTCAGAACAAACCCAGGGAAAACACTTTTTCACACAACACATCTACCTCAGCAAGCCCTGCCCCAGGAAGCTGCTACAGCTCAGAACCATCTTCGTGCCTCTCCACTTCTCCATGACTTTTAAATTCAAGAATATTTACAGCTGCATACCCAAGCCCAGAGAAGGACGCACACCAGATCCAGTCACAAAACTGGAAGCTCTGGAGAGCTGACAACAGCAAAACATTGCAGGCCTACCCATAACAGGAAAAATCATTGTGAGGAACAGGTCAGCCAGAGACTCAAAATATGCAATTAGAAGTACTTATCTAAAATTACACATCAAATCTCTGCAGTGTCTCTTTCTGAACCTAACCCTTTTTAGCCAGAATTGGCAATTACTCAAAGACTCAGTCTCAATTACTACATCCTGACAATGCTGGCAGGAATACCACTGAGGCAGGGTAGTATGGGCAAGCCACATAAAAGGCTTGAAAAGGATACCAAGGGTTGGTATAAGGACAAAAAGACCAACTGTGAGAAGAGATCTTGAACTCCTACACTAGCATGAGCCATAAGAGGATTTGAACACAGGCCATCTTGAGTCCTACACGCAACTCTCCACAGGAGCACTAAAACGTGACAGACTGAATGGAGCCTTTCCTCTTCACCAGGGCAGATTTGCAGAAGCCTATAATGACAAAAATAGCATTAGACATTAGATGTAAACTGGAACTGTGGTTCAGGTGATTTGCTGAAGATTCTACAAATGTAGAGGTAGCAGGACTCTTAAATTCTGTGTCTGTTCTACCTTCTAATCACAAGCACCAAAACGAGTGCCTGAGGTAAACTACAGAAGCTGTCGAGATGCAAGTGGACAGACAGACAAGGTAGGATGATAAAAATCCCAGACAGCTGCTTTAGAAAAAAAGATGGTACCAGGCCTCATCTCCGTAACGCCAATATTTACTGTGGAAAGTTTTGCCCCAGAGAGCTTTCACATTTTAGTGGAGACACCTCAATGTTCACAGCAATGTCTTTTTCTGTCTGGCTTAAATTCAGGGACCTTCCAGATGTGAGGTGAACGTGACAACCACTGTACTGCAGAGGCACCAGCTCACACAGACATGAAGAGAAGAAAACCAAGCCCATCAACACAGGAGCCAGAAGAGAAAAGGGAAATTTCAGTTACCACAGCTACTGCAAAAATCTGTTTTTCATTGAGATAACCTTGAGGCACAGAGCAGCAGAAAATTACAGAGCTATAGCTCCAAAGGATTCTTTCTCCTGTCCTGAACTCAGAATTATGGGGGTTTCCATATGGCAGCCTGCATTATGTCAGTGATTCCTTTAGCTGGCAGCAGTACCAGAAAGAGATTAGGAACAACAGCTAATTCATTCAGTTTTTCTCTTTACAGGTGAAGGGAAAAAAATGTAAAGAACTGCAGGAAAGGAAAAGAAAGTGAAGCCATTCTCTTAGATTTGAAATGTTCTGAAAGCATGTAGTTCTGGATCCCCCTCAAACTTCAGAGCTCTTGTGGGTACAGCTGAGCTTCGCACTTGCACATTAACTCAGTTCAAAACAAAGGGATTATACAAAGTGCTGAGCTCTAAATAAACAGTCTGAAGTTTTGCAACAGTTGTTCTTTTTAACATTTTAAGTACCATGTCCCACAACCAGGACAACTGAGCTGCCTCTAATGACGTCAGTGAAGTTCCCTCACCTTCATCCCACCTCAAGAAAGGTTTTAAGGCACTTGGCAAAGAGATCTTTCAGAAATAACTGAAATACAACTCCCCAGACAATTCTGATTGCATACCAGGAGTTCATCCATGCTCGTCTGACACTTCTCAAGATTGATCCGTTTAATCGCCACCTTCTCCTTCTTCGGAGCGCAGAAGGCTGCCTGGACCACCGCAGTCGCTCCACTCCCTGGGGGGAAAAACAGAGAGTTACCAACACCTTACAGGCTTCAGCAGGAAGGGAGGGAGGCCAGACAACAAAACTCAGAGTGTGAGATAGTAAAGACAGCAGAGCCAGGTAAAAACCCAGTGAAAGCCCTCTAGGCACTCCCCACTGTTCAGCTCCATGGGTTGGCTCAGCCGCCACATCCAAGTGCTGGGCAAACTGAAGGAAAACAAGTGGATCTTTATGATCCCTTCCAGGGATCATTACAGCTCTGCAGACCAAGAAGCCTCTCCAGACTCCAGCTTCCTTATAAAAGAGTGATTCTACTCAAGTACTTTTAAAAGATATGCCACTGAGGTCACACAGACTTTTAACCTGACGTGTTCACCCGAAGTGTCAAAACAAGCCGCTCTTTGCTACCGACACTAACGAGATTTTTCAAATATTTTTATGCACTAATTGCTATTCTCATCTCTCCTAATTTTATGCAAAGACACGAGGTCGGTTTCGTTCAAGCAGGTTCAGCTCCAGCTCTCACACTACCTCAGTTTCTGCGTTGAAAACCACAGCCAGAGAACATTTAAATTCCAGTAGGGAAAAAAAATACCATATTTTAACGTACAGTCCCTCAAACTGCTACAGGTAGGGAGTTCTGCATTTAAAGAGCTTAGCAACATCATATCCTTTGACATGAGAAAGAGGTTTGCAATGGTGAGACTTAAAATCTATTTGATGTTAAGTTCATTTTTGTTGGCCTCCAGAAGCTGTTGCAACATTCACCTCTCATCAACAGGACACCTTGTTGCTTTACTTTCTACCTTCATCTTGGTTCCCCACATCTACACACTTCACTGGAAAGGAGTAAATCCAAATTAATAAAACAGGGGGTAGGATACGTGGAAAATAGCTCAAAAGTTCCTATTGCCAATACCTAAAAAATGCTAATAAAAATAAACCCACCGCTATTTTGTTTATTATCCCAGGCATAACTCTTGAGCCCATTTGGGCTGAGAGAAATGAGAACAACTATTCTGCATTTTAGAGTAACATACCTATTTTAGCAGATTCTCCTATTTTGAACACTACTGTAAACACTACTTCCAGAATTTACCTTCAATTCAGGTAAAGCACATTTTTGCAAGATTTGTGATTTTTTTCTAGTACATTCACATAAACCAGGGGCAAAAACTTTCATCTTGAAACAAAAGCTACTGAAGCTCCCTACAACCACCATCAAGAATCTTCTCACACCAAGTTGCACCAACTCAAAGTTCCAGGTGGGGGAAAGAGCTTGAAACCCAGCCCTGAAAGATACAGGAAAAATGCTCCATTCCGAGTCACATGGAAATAAATTAAAAAGCCCTGAACTGTGGGACTCTGCTCCTCCAATCTTCAACCAGTACCTGCTACACTGGAGCTACAGGACTTTGACTTCACTTTATATGGCATGGCCAGTGCACCCTGGAGCACAGCATCAGCTTGCCAGGACTCCCTGTACTCAGGAGTTTATATTTTAATGGCAGAAGGCAAAAGTGTGCAGAACACAAAATGCTAAGGTTGCTAAAGCTTTATTATTCCACAAAGCAAATGAGTTTTTAAGTTGTTCGAGACTGAGGCCATTTATTACTTGCACACATATTGTTTTTCAGAGACTATTCATAGCACAAGGCAAAACAAAGTTATGAGGAAAAGGACAGCAATAACAGCAAGAATATTTACAAGGGGCTTTGAAAAAGTTTGAGTGCTGTAAGCAGGTTCTTGAGCAAATGAAAGATGATGGAGAGGTCTATGCAGATATTTAAGAGAAAGTGCTCAGAAAGAGCAAGGGGGGGAGGTTTTGACAGCAGAGTTTGGTTAGACTGCCAAGAGCAGGGCTGAAATACATAATGTTAAGAACAGGACAAACATCCCAAAAGCAAACCTCCTCATACACTGTAGTCACTCTGCCCAGCAGGTGCAGGAATCCAGCAGGAAAGCAGCAGTCCCAGCACAAATGAATTCCCACTCACCGGGAATCCTGGGTGGCCCTGACCTACTCTCTCCACCCAGTACCTGCTTCTCTTGTTTTATTTCTGCTGCTTCTTTAGTGGGAGAAAAAAAAGTAAAAACACAAAGACTCAAGACAAGACAAAGAGAGCAGAGCACACAGAAGTGGTGACAAAAGGCAGAAGTGAGTTTGCACTTCCTAGCACTGCTGGTCTCCCTACAGCAATAGCCTTTTGGAAGTCAGAACAAAAAACAAACACTGTATCATTTCTTTGGAAAGAGTTAGATCCCGGAAGATATGTTGCTGCTGACACATTCAAAGCACCAGTATTATGATTTCTTTCTTTGGATGTCTTGGTGCATAGTAATAGAGGCTGAAAACACAAGCCAGATGCTGGAAGAATATATGACTGTGCACCTCAGAGGAGTGTCTTGTCACAGCACCCTTTTCAGTCCCCAGTTAGTTTTTCAGTGTGTATTTTTACCTCTAAAGCTACCTGTTCTCATCAGCACAGGTATCTGTGTTCAAAGACTTTCTGGATATCTCAGACACTTAGTAGTGTCAGCATATTTCTGTTTCCCCCCACAGCATGACATCCCAGGATTTCTGTGCCAGTTAAACTCAGTTTGTGTAAGCACAACTGGCAGAGGTGCTTCTTACAATCCAGATGCAACATCACTACTGTGAACCAAATCCTTCACAAGATGAAGTCCAGGGCTTTATAGAAGTCACCACACAAAGAATAGCTTTGTGTTTTATTCTTTCAGGATGTTACTACCAGAAACAATAGATACAGCCTAATTAAAAGCAGGACCACTCATGCTACAGCTCCTTTCCAGTCCTCGAGTCCGGGGGATCAATGCTCACTAGGACTTCAGGGCAAAAACTGCTTTTCACTAAGTGTTGGACAATGCCCCAGCCTACAGGGACACGATCTGTTGTGAGTGTATGGCATTATTTGAACAGTAATGAAATCCCAAACTAAATCCTTCTGGGCACATGGCAGGGAATCATCTGAACTCGAGACTCCTCCCATTTAATTCCCTGCTGCTCCTACTTTTCTGGCAGCTCTCTTTAGTTCGATCACCACCTGCTCTCCCCACTCCCCCCTCTCCCGCTAATTCGTCATTTCTTTCAGCTCCTCTGTAGCACTAATTATAGAGAAACAATGAAATCTCAAAAGCGTATCAAGCGAGGATTAAGCCAAGCTGCAGCACGATGTGCCACAAGCAAGCTGCTCTTTGGTGGCAGCAGCGGCGTGCCGTGCTTCTGGGACCAAACAAAGACGGCTTTCCATGCTTCTTTGGAGAGTTCAGAAAACATGGCAACACGGGCACTTCAGGCTTTGCAGCCACACAGTTTGTTTATTAAATGCCAGGGTGGCAAGAGAAAGAAAGGAGAGAAGCTGTAGTGAGGATGCTGAACACACTGCTAAGTGAAAACAAGCACAGGGAGAGATGATACCAACAGAGAGAAGAAGCAAAAGCTCATCAAAGAAGTTTTGTAAAGTTTAAGAGCAGGTAACAAATATATAGGGAACAGTGGGAAGAGATTTCCTGGGCTGCTATGAATAGCCTTCAATGAGGAAAAACCCCAAGGGCAGTCTGTGCCAGGGTAGCACAACTTGGACAAACCAACTACAGATCTGCTGCGATCAGAGCCAACTGCAGTCCCTACGACGTGGGCAGCACGGGGCTGGTGTTCCTGTGCTGGGTTCCTGCTCACTCCCCGCCTCAAGACACTCTGATCAAGGTCAGTGCTGAGGCTCACCCCCCGCCTCTCTCAAGATCAGCTTTCGGAGAAAATTTGCTCCCTGGTTAATCTCTTCCAACATAACGGCTTAGCAAAACAATGAAAACCGGGCACAGCCAAATGCTTGCTGCTTTATTCCTGAAAAGCAGGAGATCATTTTGTTGAAGGGTGATGGGAAGGAAAGAGACCCCAAATGGGTATTAGGATCTGCTTAATACCCTCTGCTTTTGCCTCTGTAGGCTCTCAGATATAGTTCCAACCCCTAGGATAGCAGCTGCAAAATTCCTGCATAAGAGGGTCACGACCTACTTTAGAAAACACCGCCTTAAGAGGAAAACATATCCTTTCTAACCCTTGCTTCTTTCATGTTTCTACGATTAAATGGCTCTTTCAGAAATAAAGCCGACCTCTGAAAGGATTAAAATAACCCAAATAAAAAAGTCCCCAAGCATTCAGTTACTAAAGCCTGATTTTCCAGGTTATCTCCTCTGGACCCCTGGATCCATGCTCCCTGTACCTTCAGCACCCACAGCTCCAGCCTGAACTTCTCCTTAAGTTGAGACAGACGCCCCATGAAAGCCCAGCATCAGCCTTTAAGGCACACTGGACACCATCTCTTCAACAGCTGCACAGCTTACATGAAGCTTCCATTTTTGAAAATAAAGACAAACCCTCTGAGATCTCCGTTGAAGTTAATGGAAACCAATTATTTCAAGGCTAATTGGAGGAGTGGAAAGACAGGGGACTGACCAGAGGACACAGCATGTTCCTACACACTTTTGTCTCCAATTTAACTGAATCTCTGCAGCCACACCAGGACACTGCAGCTCTCCCAGTAAGACTGGGATGAATTGCACCGATGCCTCTTCCCCAGGCAAATGCAGTTCAAGCCAGAGATCCTCTTGGCAGAGAGATCTGCTTAAGCAATGAACAGTCATGCCAAACGGTCACAAGACAAGCATCAAATCCTGGCTCTAGGATAGTATTCTCCGACCGTGTGCAATAGCCATTTGTAGTTACATGGAAGGAGGACTCACAAAACAGTGTTGCCCAAGCTTTAAATTTACTTCAGGCTCCCTGGGAGATGTGAAAGTTCACTGTAACTCAGTTGCTCACAAAGCTGTTACAATCAACAGGGGACATGTTCCATAATAGTCTTGGAGCATCAGTCCTTATCCCACTGCAGTATCAAATACCCTCTGTAGAGGAAATATTCTTTCCCAGGGTCAAATGAACATTACAAACCATTCAGGTTTGAAGTAACCTCCAGTCCATCCTCCTGCTGAAAGCAGAATCAAATCCCAACTTAGAAAAGGTTCCTCAGTATCGAATTGAGTCTAGTTTGAATTTTCTTTAACAAGAGGCATTTCTACAACCTTTTTGGCTGTTTCTGTGTTTGACCACCCACGTGGTACAGCTATTTTCCCCCCTTGCTAACTAACTAATCAAATCTCCCAGCTTTGCTCCCAGCCTTGGTCTTTCACCATGCACCTCTGTAGAATCCAGCTTCATCTCCTCTAGAACTTGCCACTAGACAGCTGAGGACAGCAACAACTCTGCTAAGGCTGGAGAAATCCAGCTCTCCACACCTGCCCCCGTAAGTCACATTCCCAAGTCTCCTTCAGCATTAGGCCACGCTCAGCCGAACACCTCTGCACAACCCTGCCCTGTGCTTCCACCCTTCCCTGCACACACACGACCTCTCTATTTTTAAGCGAGATCTGGAATCCATCCTCCACTATCTGGAGTGCGGTGCCAGAAAGCCGCTCGTGACGCAGGCTCTGTTTATAATTGTGCCCCCGGGTTTTCCTCTTATGAACAATGCACACAGAACACTTCCTTGCAAGGCTGCTCTGGACCAAGCAATGACTTTCAGGTTCCAGGTACCCCAAAGCCCAGGAGATCCTTAATGCTTTACAACCCAGGCTCAGTATTCGTGTCTCTGCAGGCTCGCTCCATCTCTGGATGCCTCAACTCTTTGACAGCCTCATGCCAAAGAGCTGTGGGAGCCCTGCTCTGATTACTCATTCCAAGGACAATATAGCAATAAAACAAGAAGCTGCAAGACTGGGAATAGAACTTCTTATGCGTTCTTACAGAGCACAGGGCAAATACAGATCTAATTAAACCAGAAATTAAATACCAGATTGCAAATTCAGACTGATCTTGCATTGTTTGGTCCATTTGCTATGAAGGCAAAGTGATGCCTCTATTTTCTGCACCTCATTCGAGGCTTCTGGTGAGAAGAGTCCTCTTGGAAAGAATGAACTGCTTCTAAAAACAAGCTAGCAAAAAAAAAAAAGCCTACTCTCGAATTTCCAGCCAACTCAGCAGGGGGTGGGAATACTCCTTTCCCCAAGCAGGACTTGGTAACAAGAGTCCACTGGATGTCAAAGTCTTGCTGGCACAAGCCCCACGATTCAGGAAGAGTGAAGTAATGCAATGTTAATGGTCCTTGAATATGTTTTTCAAGCCATCTCCCCACTACATGTCACATTCTTACTACAAAATGGAAGATGCAATCTACAACAACGGCTACAAATAGTATTAATAAAACCAAAGGGAATTCGTAACAGGACTCGGACATACTGCTAGGACTGCCACAGAGGGGGCAAAAAGTCTGCTTACCTGTGGAGAGGAAAAAGCTTTCACAGCAAAGTATCATCTGCTCAGCATGGGACTGCAGGAAGAGTGTTAACAAGACTAGAAGTGGAATTACAGCCCCATATCAGCAGGAGGATCACTTGGGTGCTTCTAGCACTGCTCAGAGTGAGCCCAAACAGCAAACTGGCTCTGAGTTCTGCTGTTAGAGACACTGGGAGCAGCAGCAAAACCAGTCAGGGAGAATTCAGTTGGGCTTGCTCTGTGCCTTGTTGGGGGACATGTGGGAAACTGAAGCAGCAGCAGAGTAATCCACGGCCAAGACACAAAAAAGTTACAAAATCACAGGAGTGAGCACAGCTCCCCTCCCACAGCAACACCAGAATGCAGACATGCACCTACCCCCAGGAAGCTCTCAGAGCTGCGCCAGCACAGCCACACTCACTCCCAGACACCTTTCCACCACTAATTCCCAATACAAATTTACTATGAATAGTATTTCCTATTGAGAGAAGAACCAGTTTTACATTTATTTCTTTACAAGATGAAGGATGACACATCCACAGCACAAGCACCTATTTAAAACCCTGGTAGAGGTAGTAAGAGGCCAGGTTTAACTTGGTGCACCTTCTCCCAACTCCAGTCGTGCACTGTTTGATCCACAGCAGAGATGGAAAGATATCGTGTAGAGAAGAGCGAAAGAGACACTCGCTAATACAGTGCAGGGAAGAAATAAATCAGAGAAGCATAAGCAAAGGCAGAAAGCGAAAGCAGATTTAACTGTAAAGTTGTGAGGGAGCCAAATTTAAAGCCTATATGGGGGGGGTGGAGGAAAACCAGCAATCCCCACAGACTACATATCACAGCATAAGTACACACTACATATAAAGACACCTGCACTATATGCATGCAACAGTCCTGCAGGCAGTGTAACAGCTGAACTCTCACATTTACGAGACAGTGGCTACCCTCATATTTCTGATTAAAAGGCTTTAGGAACAACAGCTCAACCCTGGTTTAAAGAAATAATTTTAAAACTTTGCATTTCCGTGTGGTCAATGTCAAAATGTCACCCCGCCCTTCAGTCCAGCCTAACTCACATCACTGCATGCAGCAGGTTCATTCCTCGTTCAGGCTCACCTTGAGCACAGCCCAGCGCTGGGAACACTCAGCTGGGTTCAAGCCAAAGGTGGTTGCAGGTACAGTAAGACACAGGGCATGTGCTGGACAACACCCTGAGAAAGGGCAAGGATGGGGAGGTAACAAGTCCAGGCAGAGAATTAAGACTTAAATACAAGTGACTTCTATTTCACACCAGAACATCTGATGACTACAGTCTAGACCTTTTACTGAAGAATTGGAAAGAGGAATGGGAAAAAGCACAGTTTTCACTCGTGAATTCCTGTTTGTTTCATTTAAATTGCAGGTGTATCACTTTGCAATGCCCTCTGATCACATATTCCAGTACAGCCAGAGTTCAAGTAGCTCGAGATTCTGTGTAAGTTGAGAGGCCAAAGATTTCCAACAGTGCTCTCACAACACAAGGGATTTCTGTTATTAAGACACCATTATGTGTCTTTACCAAAGCCTGAGAGTCTTTGCTCAATTTATGTCAGCACCTGCAGTGTCCAACAGACAACTGATATTCCAGCATTAATCAAGCATGCTCAAAGAATTTCAGAAAATAAGGAGAAGCGTATTTTGAAAGTCTGCTGTCCAATTAGAAATAGAGCCAACACATTTGAACAGCACATAAACTCATTGCTGACAGTGAGTTATTCACCATCTTGACGAGAGCTCTTGCAGTTGACAATACCACTGAAAACCACACATCGTGTCCAGAGCTCAGAGGTTTCTGCCCATGTAAGACAATGTATTTCTCAAGATTCCTAGTGCTCCACGTACAGTGGAGAAGGATGATACGCCAGCAAAGATCACACAGTGCTGCCAGCACTTGTTTAAAGATGCTTCCCCTCCAGCGGTCCATCAATACAGAAACACTCGATGCTGCAGACGACTTATCCAAGTCTTTAATTCACATCTCCGATTCAGAGGAAGTAATATAAACCCAAATCCAATCACTTGTAAGAAGCCCAGTATTATTTTCAGAGCCATCAGCAACTGACGGGCAATACCCACAGATAGGTACACCTTCCCATGGCCCCACTGAACTCTACACTATAAATAAATAAATGACATTGATTTCTAAGCTGGAGAGAGGTTAGCTACTGTAATTTAAACAACTCAATGCCAAGGTTTCTGCAGAAAGGAAGGGGAGTCTTATGGAAATTTTCACCCCACCCCACACCACATTGTTCTCTCAAAAATCTTTCAATATCTCATAGGCCCTGACCACAGAAAGATGTCATCTGTTTTCCACCTTCGGCAAACATTCAGGTTGAGAATCCTCACAGACTAAGCAGGGAAGTGACAGGCTTGGAGAGAAAACGGTCAGCCTGTCAATATAAAACAGGCCAGGACTGGAACAGAGGGCGAGGAATAGGGTTGGCCATGCAAAGCATGTCAGCAAGATATGTGACAAAGTTGTCACCGGGTCACTTTCCTGTTTGATTTCATCTGCAGGCACCAGCCCACAGCACAGGCAGCCAAGGCAAGCTTTCCACCGCCCCCCTATGACAGAGCTGCAGCCCCCCAGCATCAGACTCCACACCAGAGCAAGGTATGCAAGAAAAAAAAAAAAGACCAGGGTAAAAGCCACTGGCCACAGAAGGTATCAGCAGAGAGAAAGATTATCAGGGAGGAGCATCAGCCCATCTGATATTCCTCCAACATTCCCACTGCAAACACCAAAGCATGGAAGAGAGGGTGGCAAAGGGTGCTGCTCTTGGCTGTATGCCTAACCTCCCGCAGCCCTCACACATCCCAAATCAGTCCAGACTAGCAGACATTCCCGTCATGCTTTAAGAAAACACTCTCCAGCTGTCCAAGGTACTCAGGTGATTTGGGGAACACCTCTGAGACCATTTTCCCCACGGCAGTAACTACAGTAAGCTCCAAGGGCCAGTTACACAAGTCCTGCGTGACCTGCCACATTTACTTAAGATGCTATTAGCATGCCTAAATTAGATTTTCAGTTTGAAACCAATTATATTTATTTGATTTTGTGCCAACATCTCTGGCTAATTTAAAGGGCACTGCAGCTATGCAGTGTTAATTCTACATGATGGAAAGCAGGCTCAAACATCTCATTTCCAAACACAGCAATTTTAGTGGAGAAGGTTCATCCTTCCCTTTTAATAACTGTCATTTGCCTTTATGGTATATGCAGCAATGTAAATATCATGCTGGCTGTCATCAGGTATTACCAAGGCTCAAAACACAGCACTGGTACAGTAGCCAAGCCAGTGTTCTCCTTTCTTCCCTCCCAATCTTTATCGCTGAACTCTGTCTCTCAAATGTAATTGTCAACTGTAGAGGATATTTTATTTGGCTGGGGTTCCACTTAACAGAACAATCTGTCTGCTTACAGTGCAGATGTTTGATAGCACCGTGGTTATTTTAGGTAAATAAGCTTTTAAGTATCAGATATATCCTCTCTCAAAGGCTATTATCTTTTCTTTTCAGCAAATATCTTGATCTAGTAAATATTTTCTGCATCTATTAGTCTGTTCAGCATACAAGATTAGCCCACTGGTTAAAAATTACATTCTTTAACCACGAGTAATGAGAACCATCCTGAGCCTTAGGATCTGGACAAACAACTGAGCTCAGGTTGCCAGTTCATCAGGCCTCTCAGCTGTTCAAATAAGATTTGCATTGGTGAGTCGTTCAACAGGAAAACTCTTCATGCTCAAGATGCCTTTTCCAGTGAAGTACAGTTTGCTGCAAGTCAATACCAAGCTATTTATTAGCTGTTAATACCAAGCTATTTATTAGACAGCAATTGGCATCCTCAACGACTATTTTTACTTTAGTGAAAGGATGGAACTTATGGCTTCACCTTTCAACTTGCTTGGTGCTCCTGCGGGGGACTTTATTGCCCTCTACAACTCCCTGACAGGAGGCTGTAGCAGGGTGGGAGTCAGTCTCTTCTCCCAGGTAACAAGTGACAGGATGAGAGGAAATGGCCTCAATTTGCACCAGGGAAGGTTGATAACAGATATTAGAAAAAACTTTGAAAGGGTGGTCAGGCATTGGAACAGGCTGCCCAGGAAAGTGGTGGAATCACCATGCCTGAAAGTGTTCCAAAAAACACTGCATGTGGCACTTGGGGACAGGGTTTAGTGGTGAACATTTATGCTGCAGGGTTAATGACTGGACTTGATCTTAAAGGTCTTTTCCAATCTTAGTGATCCCATGACTCTACAATTTTATGACTACCCCGCATGGTGAGAGATAGAAAGGTTCACAAAGAAGTGGCCTAGGATGTAAAGACATATAACACATCGAGTTTCCAAGGAACTCTATTTCCATCGGTAGATCTTGAGGAATCACAAACTGGGGACATTTGTCTCAACGCCTTTAAGGTTTGGAGACAGCACAAACGTCAAGGTTCAGCTTTCCTGTGCCTCCACAGGGAATTGTCCTTGCAGATACAGCCTGAATGTACAGCAAGTGGTGTAAGAAAACCACCAAGCCTCAGCCACATGCTATGAAAGACAAGGCATTGTTACTTCCCACTGTCGTGGGGAATCCATTAAGCAGCTGTTTCATCCAGCGATGACAGGGTCACAGGGAGGTTTGAGTGTTTAATAGAACGTGTGTCGGTAATTCCCCCATGTGCCATTTCCAGCACAAGCATTCATTAATTCAGTATAGGGATTATACAATTTGGCATCAGCTAGAGCAGGGAACTGAACTCCACGACCCTGGGCGTTCTCACTAGCTCTGTGTCACAGCAAAATAAGTGACAGGAGCTTTCCAGTTTTGTTCTGAAAATTGACATCATGAAATCCATCTCCGTGCATTTTGCAGGAAAGGTGTTTACTCCACAACAAGAAGCGCTGTCTTTAACTGACGAGTTTTCAAGCCATAAAGATAACCCAATATTGTGTTGCCTCCCTGAAGCTGGAGACAGCCTGAAATTCCCAACTGCAGTTTCAGCTGCCCCACTTACCTCAACAGGTATCAGCTCAGAGCACAGCTGAGCCCATAATTTTGTTAAGAAAAATATTCTGTAAGTGCTCTCATCCCACAGCCATTACCGCGCTCTCTCACTTTTCAAATACCATCATTTTCCAATACCCTCTGCACTGTTTTCATGGCTTCCTTTTCAGAAGAGCTGGAATGAACCCCAGAACCTAAGGAAATGGACTTTAAATCCCCTGAAGACTGAAAATGAGCAAGGGCCTAACTCGGACTGAATCAAAATTCAAAATGCACAACCTGTCCAACAGTAACTATGGAGCTCTCATGCAATGTTTAGTAAACCATCAGTTTTACAAAACATGTGTTAAACTGCCCCACGATGCAATAATCTCACATCCTGCCACAAGTACCTCAAACACAATTCCACATTCACAGATACTTTTTTAGACATTTTCCTACTTGACAACACCCTCCCCTCTAGTGAACTGCAAAATTTGTCAATTAACTCTGCTCTAAGACAAAAGCCAACTTCAATTCTTCCAGACAACAAGCCACCAGAGGATACCACTGGACAAGCCACGTGCTCAGTCAGATCTCACCAGAAGTGAGGTGGGTACTCAAGGTCAAATTTTCATTCTGCTGTTTTAACTTAATTCAACTCTGTGGATGGATGAAATGGGAACAGCATCCTCCCACACAGCCTTATTAATAGCAAGGTGCTAGCGATAGGAGTAAAGTTTGTCCTTAAATTACCATTCATAACTATAAAACAGTAAAACTTTGGCAAAACCCAAGGAGAATTTACTACAGTAAGAGATGATCACTGAAGTATTTCAATTCACACTATTTTTTAACAGCTGCTTGTACCTTTTCTTTCCAGAATGAATTTACATAGGCTCATTTCCTGCCCAAAGGAAATATCCATTGGGGAGAATGCTATAAAGTCAGTTTAGCATGGAACAGTGAAATGAAAGAAAACAAGAATTTTTTCTCTCCCCCGCCCCAAACTCTCAAGACAAGGCAGTTGGAGCAGAAAATTGAAATCTGGCAAAAAATTAAAACCTCATTCAGAAAAGCTTTTCTGTATTCCCTCAGATGCATTTTAATTTGACTGAGTTATCAGACTTTGAAGGTGTCGTTTCACAAGCATGCAGTACAAGCTGTATAAAACTGTAAGGGATGGGAGGTGGAAGGAAGATTTGCCTAATATGGCAATTTGGTGACAAAGTGAATCAGTGCTCTGAAATCACTCTGTACTTCATTCATGGATGGGGTCTGTGAAGCCTTTAAGAGTGGAAGACAGTCATCCCCTGCAGAATTCCCAGCGTGTGGAACCAAAGTGGTCCCAGAAATCCTGGCAAGGCACTTTAGACTCTAGTTTGATGGAGGCTGATACATAACCAGTATTTTTTCCAGGATGGAATTTCTCTTAATTACAAGAAAATTTGTGTTAAGCAAAACTTCTGTGTGCAGTGGTGCACACCAGGAAACAACTATCTTTAAGAACCTTGGGGAGTGGTGAGAGAAGGGACTTGGAAAAAAAACTCTGCTGGTTGTTGTAGCTGTTGAGTAGTTGTGAAAAGAAGTACTGGATTTTTCGTTTGTGCACTTGTATCACCACAAATCCCTACCTGCTTGTACAATGTGACAGGACCACCTAATATGGTTAAAACGAAGTAATATGCAGGCTGTGATGAGTAACATGAAAACCCCACTCATGAGCAGTGTTTCAAGGCAAACGACATGCTCAGACAAGTTAAGGGATCAAACTTAGGGCTGACAGAATCCCACTCTAAGGTCAGTCCCTTCATTTATGTTCATGCACACGAGGGACATGAGAAATTCCAGGTGCCTGTATCCCTGCTGCCATTCAGCTGTAGTTACACCATTTGCTAAAGTGATCTTATCTTACTCAAGCCAGACAAGTTGGATTTTGTTCTTAGTCTGACTCCCTTCATTAGTATATGCATTTATTTTGCCTAGCAGAGGTACCCCATCTCTTCTCACACACCAAGAGCTAAGACCTTCTGATTAAGAGCCTGGACTGCCTGTCAGCCAGAGACCCAACCCTGTGTCCAAGACTTTCCCGTGTGGCTGCCAGGAAGAGAGACAGAGTTTCACGTGTTTTTTAGAAATGTCAAGGCTGAACTCCCTTAGGTGAAGTCACAGGAAACTGCAGCAACTTTAAGAGCCAAGTCCTTCATATCTGCATCTCAGTTGTTTGATTCTAAAGGGAGCGCAGAATAATAGCTCAACTTGTCTGGAAAGCCCCAGCATCCTGATATTTCAAAGATTTTGCAATGCCAAATTCCACTGCTCCGACAGCTATTCTTCTACACCCACAAAGCCCTCAAGTCTGTCTCTCCCTATTAAGAAAGTTTAATAACACCAAGTTTATAAGCACTCCATTATCACGTCCACAGCTAAATTTACTGCTGCAGAGATTTACGATGGACATTGTCCATTTTTGGGGAAATCTTCCAAGAAAATTTGACCAAGACACAGTTTGTTGCAACGCACTAATACAATTAGAAATAAGTGTTATTGCCATCATTTTAAAGAGCTCCAACTTTTATTAGAAGATTACATCTCTAGACTCTGGCTTAGTGGGCAAGCTGCTAACACTCAGAAAGCAAAGAGATGCTGCCAAGTTTAAATAGACAAACGTTCCGGGGAAGAGCTCATTCTCTTCAAGATTTCATCAGCTGCAGAAGCAAGAAGCCTCCCAGGCATGCATTTGTCAGGCAGCAGTACACCCCTCAGGTGTGCTCAGGAGCACAGCACAGCCACACTTCCCAGCACCAACCAAGATATTTGCATTAAAGTGAAACAATTTAAATGGATTCTTGAGAAATGGAAGTGTTAAACATTAATAGGTCCAGGTACCTAACAGTACTGGAAGCAACTGCTACATAGAAACCAACCCCAGGAAAGTGTGAACTACTTCCACACGAAACACCCTGCATGTTGGTTTTTCCTTAATACCCCAGAATAGCTGAAAGCAGCAGGATCTGTCTCTGCTCTCCCCTCAAACCAGCAGGCAAGGCTAACAACCACATATTCTTCCCAGCCAGCCTCCTTCATCACTGCTTGGCTTTGTAAGTCCTCATTCTGCTGCCTTGTGCATTTTATCCTCCTTCCTATCAGGGCACAGACAACAGAAACACTAAACAAAGGCACACGCACAACCAAACACCTTTTGCTTTCACCTCCCCAGGGGTGAAAAGCGACTCAGTTCAGCTCTAATTCTAGCAGGGCAATGGTATCAAAGGTCTTAGAGAAATGAGATGTGTCAAGTGTCCAAAGGAAAGGTGGATGCCTGGATGCAGGAGTAGCTTGGCTATTCTGTTGCACTCAGGATCACACAAGATGTATTTGTCTACATGCAAGCAGCTGAGAAACTGGTACTGAGCATCTCCCACTTCTGTGCCCAAGCAGACCAAGTACTGTGAACAACCGCTCACATGTTTTTAACTTATCTACATTTGCCCAAAGTCAATTTAATAGAAGTTTTAACATAATATAAAACAACTAAGGCTTTTCCACCAACTTTATGTGGAAAAAATGAGCACACAAAGCAAGTCTTCAAATGAATTAACCAGCCTGAATACTGGGAATACAGTGTAGGAATCAATTTTGCTCAGCAAAGCTGGGGGGGAGGAGTGGGAATCCACAAGGAAATGCTAAAACAAAACATATGGCACCAAGACTGAATCCTAAACACTCCATTTAGAGCTCAGGCAGTTATATTTTGTACAGTGTAACATTTTTCTTGAATGGGTTTTAAATAGTCAGGCGTGTGAAACTGGCTGCAGCCAGCACACAGGTACCACAGCTAGCAATTAACATCACGCTCCAAAAAAAAAAAACCCAGCCCCTAAAGTTATCATTGGACAAGAGCCTCCCATTCCAGCCTGGTTTTTACATCCAAAGACCCCGATCACTCCTGGTCAGCAGCTCCAGGATGCTCTTTTTCAATGGCAGTGCTTTCTCAGCACATGAGACTTCTACACAAGCACCAGACAGATGACCATGGACATTTTTATAAAATTCGGGAAAGCAGAAATCTTAATTCTAAGAAGTTCCTCTGTACCTGTGAAAAAAAATTTCTCCCACACAGGGCTGGGATGAACACAGACAGAAATCTAAATATTCAGCCCCGAAAGATCAACATGTTCATAGGCAAAGCCCAACTCCAAAGCTACTCGAACCGCAGTCATTAAAAAAACTAATCATTCCTTAAATGGTGACTTCAATTTTCAATTTAGGCTTGATTTCTGATGGGATAAGAAACTCCCACCACATCTGTTCATGCAGCCTGTGCTGTCCTCATTGCTGCAAAGGAATCTGTCAGGGGAGAGAGGGCACAGGAACAGAGCATGGGAGCACTCCCACCACTAATTTATCTCCTGTTTCTGGCACGGGCTGTTTGCAGCAAAGGGGATGCTCCTAAATCAAACAGCCACAGTCAGCACTGCTCTCCTCTCTCCAAAAAAGTAGCAAAATGAGAATGACCCAGTTCCAAACAACTTCACTCCCGCTACCAGCATTTCCAAGAGGAATTGTGAGATCCAGGGGAACCCGAATGTGTGAGTATCTGATCAGCACAAGCAGCATGAGGTCGAATTTTTTTCAGGCTTCAAAAAGAGGACTGCAGCAATTTATATGCAATCCACGCTCAGAAGACCAACCACCTTCACAACCACCACCACAGCACAGACTACATTCTGCTTTTTAGATGAAAATTGCAGTGTCTCCAAAGGCCCTATTCACCTGCAGAACTCTTGATACTCTGGGGGTACATTTCACTGAAATGCTTTTTAAATTGCTTCCTCTACCCCACCTGCATTTTATCCTTTTTTAAAATGAAATCAGGTTCTCATCTGATCAAAGTTCCTTGATTCAGCATACTGGAAGTTATTTAAGTCTAAGGACGCTACTCAGCAGTTATTAACACTAACCAAGCATAATCAACACGGATATTAATCCATACCTTTATAATGGCATGAGTCATCCCTGGTGCTGAGTAATCCTTTTTTATTTATATATAGTATTAGCCAGAATCAGGGGGGCAGTTTTACAGCAGAGGTTCTCTTTGCAGGTAGGAAACTTGCTTTTTCTGTTCCTGCACTTGAGTGGTATGGAACCATCCACATCCAATAAAAGCCACATATGGCTATTTTCAGGCAAAACCAGTACAAATTAAGGAATTAGACTACAAATGGATTTCCTTTATTCCGTGTGAAAAAACAGCTGAGCTGGTAATCTCAATTCTTACTCTAAATTTTGAGAGTAATATTTTTTTTTCATCAGGAAACAAGTTAAATCCTTTAAAAGCACCGGTGCAAGGTTCATCTGTTTCCACGCCAGAATGTCTCTTTGTTCTGTGCTGAAGAACCTTTACAGCTCTT
>VWZT01005961.1:361092-382784 GCA_013397055.1 Pachycephala philippinensis | reverse complement strand
GCCCGCCGCCATCTTGAGCGTGGCGTGGCGACTCCCAGCCCGCCGCCACACGGCGACTACGCCACGGTTTGCTCGGTTATCACCACCGGCCTCAGGGACGGGCCGGTAAGGGGGGATTCCAAGGCGAAGGGCGGAGGAGGAGTCCTTAAGGAAAGGGCGGGGATGCCACACACAAGATGGCGGCTGCGAACATCGTCCCCGCCCTCAGGCACAGGGCGGGAGCGGGTGCCGGTTTAAGAGCAATGAGGGCAAAGATTGGCTGCCCGCTGCCGGATCCGCTGCTCCCATTGGTCGAGCGGCTGCCAATCATGTGCTGGCCTTTCCCGGGTCCCTGCGCCCGCGGGGCCGGGCCTGATCCTGCCGTGAGGGGATGCGGAGCCTGCGGGCGGGAGCGGAGCGCTGCCCAGGCGCTGCGGGGATTTTTTTAAACATATTCCGTGTTTAAAAATAGTGTGTGGGTGTGAGGGATCGGGAGGCCTGGTGTTCTCGCAGCCCCCGAGGACGGGCAATTCTCCGCTTCATGCTGCAGTTCCAGCGGTCGTGGATATGTCCAACACTCTCATGGAAATGGTCCTGCACGCTCATCCTATGGTTTAAGGCTCCGCACCCGGAGCTTTTTTATCTGGAGGCATTCAGGAGTACAGTTGGTGGTCACTGAGGAAAACAAATTGAAATTAAAAGGAGTGAGGAATACGAGGCTGAATGGCACCACGGACACACGAAGGCTGATGTTTCTCTCTAATATATATACATTTAAATGGTTTGTAGTTTGAGGATTTTTTTTTTCCCCCCAACATGAAAAGAGATAAAACAGCATTGCTCTATTACAATGCAGGACAGTAACCATCAGGAGAAGTGACTTGGAATCTCAGTATCGGGTTTCATCCTTCTTTGCTGGTCACTGTTCTTCTTGTGGCTTGATGTCAGGCCCTTCTGCGGGTCAAAGAACATCAGTTACATGTATTTTTAGTTTATTAGGATAAATTCCTGAGATGCCTCTGGTGAACCAGGCTTTGTGGAGGGCCACTGCCAAAGGCATGGTCTGACCGCAGTGCTTTCACTTGAGCTCTAATGCAGGACACCAACTCCTTCCTTCTACTCTTTTTTGTGTCCTACAAAAAAGCCCCACAGCCCCATCTCGCTTGCTGCTGTGCAGGCACTCCACAGCTCTGTCATAAGGCAGAACCTCCAACTGAAAAGCTGTTTGTTTTCCTGCTTGTCTGTGTTAAACATTCCCCTGCTGAGCGATTTTTAATATTTGCTAAATATGCCTTAATTACTGCTCGGAACCGTCTCTGTGATCTTTTAACCATGTTATAAAAGGAGTTTATATAGCAATTAAAAACAGGTTTTACCCCAGAGCAGGCACCCGGGTAGCCAGTGTCGTATTTCTGATAGCTAACAGCATGTTAAAAATGGATCTGAGCCAGGCACCACCAACAAAAAGAGACTTATACACTTAATTTTACCACAGTGGTTTTAAATTCAGAGCCATCTTTTGGATTCTCTTATTCTGGGCTGAAAATCCTCTCCCTGAAGGCAATGCTAAAACTCTTACAGCTTTAGACCACTAGGGCAGGATTAGGTCCACAATGAGCCTTGTTCTTTAAGAATAACCACAGGCTTTGATCAAAATTAAAATTTAAAATGTGCACTGGCAAGACCACTAGTGGCCACGTGAGCATAGAGAGGTGAGTGCTACATTTTCGTTTTCCAGCTCTGCAATGAAAAATGCATTTCCATATTTTTAAACCCAAACCTCTCATTCACTCAAAGACTCCAGGTCTCATAAATTTTGCATTATTTTTTTAAATGAAGTCAGCATTTTGAGTCTCTCAAAAGTCAGGGGTTGCTGTTGCACTCATTCATTCAGTGGGTTGTTCCAGCCTGAGTCTGGTGAGGGATAAAAACATGGAGCTGGATTCCACAAAGCTTTTTATTCCTTAGCCAAATCCAGACCTCCAAGCAGCACCTTCTCCTCTTTCATCGCTTCTGCTCATCCTCTTTTTCCTGATTTGCTGTATTTTGCCTGTCTCGTGTAGGCTGTGAGCTCCTCAGGGCAGAGGCAATGCCTCTATTTATAAAAGAGCTGTGAAGTGGTGCTGCTGAATCAAGTGCTCTGTTGTAATAACAAGAAATTTTAGTGGAAATCTGAAGTGGAAAAGCAGCTTCCTGGTGTATCCACCTCTGCTCTGGACCGGGCTTTAGGGGAGACTGAGAAGTGGAAAAACTTCAGATGTCTTTCAGGTGGGAAGGCTGCAGCCTGAGGAAAAAAAAAAAAAAAGTGCCCTGAGAAAAAAAAATTCCAGAGCTGGGTTTCCTGAATTTTTTGACTTCCAGTAAAACACCGAGGATCAGGGCAGGCAGGGCCCTCCTCCTCCATTGATTCTGCAGCAGAATGGAGGCTTTCTCCCGACTCCTGCATTTCACTGATATCCTGGGGCTGGTGTTCCACTGCCAAAGCCTTGGCACACCAGGCACATAACGCATGCTCTGACACAAAATACTCCCCTTCTTGTAAGGCACATGGCTTCCTGCCTTTCTGGGCCAACTACTTATTGTTTCAGTGAAACTTACTGGCACTATCCAGCTCTTTGCTTGGTTTTTCCATCCATGTAATATTGTAAAAATGATGTTTAATGCACATGTTAGTGATTCTGATGCTCAGCACACAGACATTGCTGCCTTTAGTACCTGGAAAGGGTCCTTGATGGTGGATGGATTTTATCAGCAGGTCAAGGGAGGTGATTCTGCCCCTCTCCTCAACTCTGGTGAGACCCCACCTGCAGTGCTGCATCCAGCTCCAGGGTCCCAGCATAGGAAGGACATGGACCTGTTGGAGCAAGTGCAGAGGAGGCCACAAAGATGCTGGAGCACCTCTGCTATGGAGAGTTGGGTTTGTTCAGCCTGGAGAAGCGGAGGCTCAAGGGAGATCTTATTGGGGTTTTTCAGTACTTGAACGAGGTCTGTAAGAAAAATGGGATCAGAAGTTTTAGCAGGGCCTGTTGCAGTACGACAAGGGGGAATGACTTTAAACTGAGGAATTGTCAGTTTAGGTGAGATATCAGAAAGAAGTTTTATATCATAAGTGTGGTGAGGCACTGGCACAGGTTGCCCGGAGTGCCCCATTCCTGCAAATATTCAAGGTCAGGTTGGATGGGGCTCTGAGCAACCTGATCTTATTGAAAATGTCCCTGCTCATTGCAGGGAGGTTAGACTAGATGGCCTTTAAAGGTCCCTTCCAATCCAAACTGTTTTATGATTCTATGATCATCATCACAGTTGTGAAAATAAACTAACTTCATTTACACTTGGGTTGTAGAAAACTAATTTAAACTCCAGTTTGTGTATCGAGGCCCTGCAGATTTCATCTTTCTAGTCATGTAGCCTCTCAGAAATGTAATTTTCTTCTTGTTAGAGTTTAAGCCAAAGTTGCTCTTTCAGCACAGCCACACAGAGACATTTGCTGTCACAGTTCAGTGGTGTTCAGGGCCAGGGCATTTGTTGCCGTGTTTATGGTTTAAGGCTCTTTAAGGCACCATAAACCCCTGTGTGGAAGGGCAGTGGCTCCCAGGGCTGGTGCAAACAATGGCAGTTAATGTGCCTGTGGAGCTGCCTGGTACAGGCCTGGGCTGAGGGAAGCCCAACAATGCCTGTTTTATTGCCTTCAGAGCTGGGCAAGCCCCTGTCCTCGAGAAGAATGCCTGACCTTGTTCCGCTGCAGAATTTGCCCGCTGTTCTCTCTTCATGGAAACACTTCCAGGTTTATTGAAGGGACCTTACTCTATCAAACTGCAGCTGATTACTTAACTAAGTACAAGGCAGCTTCCTCTCCAACAAACAAAAGCAGGCATTGCACTTGATCTCCAGGGGTTTCTCCTGGCAGCTTTGCTTTAGGTTTGGAGAAATGAGGTGAGGACCCTGCAGAGGAGGAAGGAGCAGTGATTTCAAGCCCTCCAACTGGAGCAAGCTTTTAATAATAGCTGTTTTCAAACCACAAGCTAAATTCCAGTCTAAACCACACCAGCAGGTTTTCCTAAGTGATCCCGTGTGTTACCCTGTATCTCCACCCCGTCACTGAGCCATTTTAAATTCAGCTCTGAGGTCACTCTGAAGTCAAGTAGCTGAAGGCCCGGTTTTAACAGGTGAATTCTGGTTCTCACAGGGTGTTTACTGAAACCAGCTTTTGCTCTGCAAGCACTCTTCTCATCCCAACACCCAGCCTCTCAACAAAAACTCTGTGCTGCTCTCTTACTTCCTCCACTGAAAATATCCCCCAGATTTTAAGCTCCAGGAAACAAGCAAAGAGTTTATGATCAAGACAAGTTTTTTTCTTCCTACTCTTTTCTGCTAGATTTATGACTTTTTTTTAGTATATAAATTGAAAGCCATTTAACCCTCTCTGTAACAAATTAAAGCTTTGCTGCCTCCTTCCAATCTAATATAAAATCAATGCCAGGCTTGAGAAATAATTATAACAAGATCTTCATTACCACATACCTGAACCACCATTTAATTATCAGCCCTTACTCTGCTCTGGTTTACAATAATGCTTTCTTCATACCTCTTTGTCTTTACAGAAGCCAATGAAAGACACTTCACATGCCTGTACCTCTTTTCACCCTGGGAATGTCACAGCTTCTGAGGACAGAAAGGTTTTCCCACCGGCCTCTTCTGTGGAGGGTAAATCTCCATCATAAAGCATTTTCTAAGCAGCTGACCAGGACAGGGGATGAGAATGTGTTTCAGATCATTTTCCCTGGTTCTTGAAAGTGCAAA
This sequence comes from Pachycephala philippinensis, assembly GCA_013397055.1. Lineage (NCBI taxonomy): Eukaryota > Metazoa > Chordata > Aves > Passeriformes > Pachycephala > Pachycephala philippinensis. Next base: position 378,005 of record VWZT01005961.1, on the reverse strand, counting down.
CTAAGCCTGCTGCAAGCAGCCGGACCCTGATGGACAAGTGGATACACCTGGCCTGACTCCTCTGCAGCTGATGAAGGGTGGCCAAGGACTGTTGGTACTATGATGTGTGTGTATTTAAGACCATTTTGACATTTTATGACTCAACAAAACTCTTGTAGAAAAAAACCTTGGTCTGGACATCACCCCTGACAGACCCTTGGAAGGAGATTGAAGTATCCAGGGAAACTTGGGACTTCTCTTCTGCAACAGCACATGGCAGGGAGGGTTGGCCATGGCAGGACTGAGCACAGAAAGCAGCTTTTGGAGGTGACATCGCTGCTCCCAGTGCATGGGTACTCTCTCAGCTGGGAGTACTTGGACCCAATTTACAGCTGGCAAACTTTGAAGAAATCAAATAAAACTTCTTTTGTAATGTTACAGTGAAGTAAGAGGAGTTCTCTTAAAAGGCAATGAGAAAAGAAACCCTAGGAATAGAAAGATAGGATTGAATAAGATTTCATTCATTTCTTGCCACCTGGGAATAAAATTTGTGAGGGAATACTGTTCTTATCCTTATAAATGGCCAATATCTTCTCGAACCCAGCAAAGCAGAGGGCAGGCAAGGTTTATAGTTCACATTAGCAGATTCTAGTGACATGAGTTTACAATAACGGTCTAATAGTTCAGTGTAACAGTGACTCATGGCTTATTACTGTGGCAATAGGAATGTAAAGAGATCTCATTTGAAAAAAAAATATATTTGGATAGTTCACATCCTTTCCTCCCTACTCATGAATTCCTGTGCCATTGACTGCTAGCTGCTAAAAATAGGATCCTTTTTGTGTATCTAAAGGAAAACCTAGAATCAGAGAGACAGTGGGAGGGGACCAAGGTCCTTCCACACAGAGCCTTCAGGAAATATTTGTAATGAAAGCCCTCTGAGAGTGCAGGAATGTTTTTAAAAGATGGGAACAATCCAAGAAGGTATCTTGGAAAGAAGAAGGAGAGGAATTAATGAATCACAGCAGTTCCCAGCTTTGGTATTTTGCACCATAGGGGTGGGAGGTAAGGACCAAGCTGCAGCTTTGCCTTGGAGAAGCTGTTCCACTTCAGCAGCAGGAAGCTCCAGGGAACAGCCCAGGAACAGTCCTATGGGCTGACGAGGAGCCAGAGAGGAGCCACAAGAGGAGACTCACTTGGAGCCATTTGAAGTTGTACAAGTCCCTTAAGGACAACAGCAGGAAAGAGAAACTGGAAAGACATGAGTAAGGTGTCTGCAAAAGAAATGGATTATCACCACCACTCCTTTGAAAAAGAAAAAAACCCACATGGCACCTCAGAAACAAACCGCTGAAGTGTGAAATCATGTGGCAGGGAAAGCTGTCACAGAGAATCAGAAATTGATTTAATAGACACAAATTGACTGCTGCATAATTTGTGCAGATTGCTGCTGGCTGAGAGGGAGAGAGATCCACAGCTCTGGAGAGCTGAGCGCAGGCACCGCCTGGCAAAAGGTGTGGAAAGCAAAAATTTCATCGTTGGTAATTGTATGTGTACTGAATGCTTCCTCTTCAGTAGGGAACAATTAAAATCAATGGCAGGATGCGAGGTAACAAAAGGAAATGACTGATCAATATGCATGTCTTGGAGCTGAAGACAAGCCCGTCTGCCAAGAGCAGCATGCTGATGAGGCGAGATTCTGAGAGGGAACCTGAAAAGCTTCCACTCCTGATGCTCAAAAACACATCCCAGCTGAGCAGATGCCAGGTGCAGTGCTAGGAGAGGTGAAGGCACCAAGGAGGCAAGAGAATAACTATTAGGGAAACCAGGGAATATTAATTTTAAGACTAAATAGATTTAAAGTAAAAAATGTGATGCTTCTCTTCTTTGCCTTTCTAAAGATCTCAAAAGCCCTTTAGTGATATTGAAAAATTATGGTCTTTACATACCTGTGCAAGGTTTTAGAGATACTGAGATAGTCATATTTTAAGGCCAATGTCCAATTTATTCCTCTGCTAAAAGCACTTGAAATCTCATTTCCCTGTATATTTCACTGGGGGGGTCTCTGCCAAGTGCTGCCAAAAATCAAACGCTAAATCTTTTATGATTCAGTAGTTTTAAATCAGTCACCCAGATTTCTGAATACTTTTAAAAATGTTGCTGTAAAGCTGACTGCAGGGTCTGCCATGGCTCCAGTGGGACAGGGAAGAGCATGTGGAACTCCAGGTTTGTTTTCCCAGTTTTTCCCTTCCTGAGTGGTATTTGTTTCTGAGGCAACAGCCCACAGACTGGCACATGAGCAGTTAAACACCTCAGGTCTTGCAGCTCATACATCTCGTTCTGCTGACACAGACAGAAGGCGGACACAGCTGAAGATCAGAGCCAGAAAAATGCTGCAAAAACTTTGTGAAAGTTCACTTCATGGTAACCCCACATTTGCCTGAACATATTCCCCGAGAGTTCCTGACTAGCATCCTAAACACTGGATAAAGACCTATTTTATCACCTCATAACTTTGATTTCATTAAGAAACCAGAGAAGATTGGTCACATTGACCCTCCACATTCTCACTGGGATTGGAGCAAGGGTTCTCCTCATGGTCCTGCATTGTGTCACCCACTGCCTCCTCTGCAGCGCCCTCCTGCTCTCTTGGCACAGGTGAACGAGCACCCACTCCCCTGAGGAGCCAGCAGGACCCACTGCATCTTTCCCTGGAGGCTGGCACCCAGCCAGACACGCTGCTTCCCTCTTTCCCTGTGGGAATGCATGGAAGGACTGAGAGCTGTGCAAAACTTCTCCAGTCCGGGGAGAGTTTGGATGCTTGGCTGTTGAAGAAACGCCGGCAATGTTCCTCCCAGTGCCTTTGTGCTCCAGCCATCTGCCACCTGCCTCCTCACCGCGGGTTCTCCGTGTTTGCTGGGAAGAGGAGGCTTGGAAGCTCAGGGTGGAACAGCTGTGCTGTCCTTGGGCTCAGCCGGACACACGGCACATTGTCCCACTCTGCAAGGCAGTGGGAAAGCGTGTGGAAACAAGAGGAGGAAAAAGTTGCAAGCAACCTTTTGTAGAGAGCCATAGTTAAGTGTTTCAGGGCCAACACAGATATGTTCATGCCATCCTTCCAGTCCAGCCTCACCAAAACCCACCCTAAGCAAGACTAGGAATTGGGGAAATGGGAATCAAAACCCCTCCACTCGCTGTGAGGCAGGAGAAACTCCGTGTGCAGCTGATACAGCCTTCATGCTCTGAACTGCAGGGATGCATCCCCTGCCTTTGTGGAAACCATCTATCCAGCTGAGATAGAAGGATCAGGCTGTCTGGTGGGCAAGGACAGCCCTGACCTCTGCCATGGCACAAGCAGCTTTATCAGTGGGAATAGGAGGAGGAAAAGGCACCGCTAAGCTGGGTTCTGCTGCACAACAGAAAGTGCATTGTTTGGAAATCAGACTTTGGAACTGCTTAAGATTTAAACACAGCTTCAATTAATTAACCTTTCGCAGAGCAGCACAGCACCAGAGTGAATACAACACTATTCAGTCCCCTGACTGCAGATTTTGTTGCAAAATAAACAAGTTTTTCCAGGGATGGGCTTGATAGTGCTGATCAGGAGGTTGGATTGGGTTCAAAGTCATCTCAAAGTCCTAGTGGGGATACGAAAATGGTTGTAACACCTAGAGAAAATTACCTTTAGCGAAATATTTGTACACAGCACATGTTGTAAAGCCCCAAATGGTCTGACAGAGGTGCTCTTTAATAAGCCTTATGAGCATGTTTCCCAGCAGTGTGAACCTTGTGGGGTTTGTTTTTTATTGCCTTATTAAAATCTGTTTCCAGGATGCTCAAGCAACATTTTTCCAGCTATTTCTTATGCATAATTACACTTTCTTCCCTTGCTAATGTTATTCCTGTAAATGTACCCTCTGGACCAAGCAGTACCTCCCTCATGGTAACACAACTATTGTCACGTTGGTGAAAATGAAGGATGGAATTTGATCCATCGAGGTCAATACTTGACCTCTCACCCTCCCTCTGTGAAGCTGAGAACATTCTGCAGCAGTTTCACCAGGTAAACGCTGCCCTCCAGTACGTGAGGAAATGGCACCAACATTCTTGCTCCAAAGTAAAACGGGGAATATTTCTTCAGCATAAGGAAAGTGACAGCTGGGAAAGAGCCACTGCAGCTGGACCCCTCAACCCCACCTGAATCAGAACTCAGGCTCAAATACAGGCAAGGATCATTAACTGCTCCAAACCATGGAACAGGGGAGTGTGTAAAGATGCACTGGGAGTGATGGGATGCCGGCACTTGCAGGGAATGTGACTCTCCCAGCAGGCAGCACTTTCCATCTAGAATAATCTGTCCGGGGATGGTTTCCACAGTGCTGTCCATATGTTCATAGTAGCCATAGCAGAGACACGACTTCATATGCTCTATAGGGAACGTGGCCCTGCAAGTGGCTTAGGGTATGGCCCCTCCCATTGGGAAGAGCAGCTCAGCCTTGACCTCCAGGAATTCCTTCCAACCAACACTTCCGTGATTCAGTGATCCTTCGTCTTTCCCTGTGGCAGGGCCTTGGCCCAACAGCTGCTGGGTTTGTAAGTTATTTCCGCGGCTTGGAGCGACTGCGAGCCAAAGGAAATAAAGCTGGCAGAATCCCCCGGATCGCTGCGCTGTAATAATCCCTGCTGGGGCCTCCAGAAAGGGTGTGGAACAGGAGCAGCATCCCAGCAGAGCCCTGGCTCCGTCCCCTCCAGCCTCGTGGGCACCAGGGCTGAAGAAATCCAGGATGGCAACACAGATCACAAACCCATAAACAAGACCTGGAGAGGAACCATGTGTCTGAAGTACAATTCCTTGATAAATTTTCCTCCTGGCATGACATAACTCTATTTCTCTCTCTCCCAGGCACAGCCAACCACCCCCTCTGATGAAGTTATGAAGTCAAAACATGAAAAGAAAATAAAGAACTATCCCATATCATTCCTCACTTAAACTTCATTTTGAGACACAGTTTTATTCTTTGATGCCCACAAAGCAGATTCAGCCTGCTGGGTTTTCATTCTTTATTTTAAAATGTTTTCACAAGTAGCAAAAGTTTGGGTTTTTGAGGAGAAAAACAGAAACATTGTCTACTTCAGAATGCCTATAAACACAGATGCTTTCCCCCTTTGTATCAGGACACAAAATTATTATAAATATATATGTCTGTATATAAAAATAAATGATTTGGTACTAACAGATTCAACTAAGACAATTTCAGTGAGGGACAGAGACAAAATAGAAAAAAACCTGTAACATCACAATTGTATAAATCCCTTTTTTAAAGGTGTTCAAAAATTTTGACCTTCCACTGATTGTGAAAGAGGGGACAAGAACCCCAAATGCCACTGAAATGGGCAAACGGTTCACAACAACTACATTTGTATCATTCACAATGTCACACTTCAAGTTATTGTGACAAGGCAGATATAAAAGTGTCAGAAGTGCATAAACTCTGGTGTTTACATAGAAGAGGATACATATTTAAAGCATATTTTATGTTTTAGGGCTGTTACCTCACTTTACCCCAAAATAATTATTTTAGCCTATAGGATAAATAGTAACTTGTAATAAAGCAACAGCCCCACAACAGTAAGACCTTCCCAGCATCCAAGCTCAGCAGAGAGAAGGGCCAGGGCACCACAAGCAGGGTGGTAACAAGACCCCAACATCTTTCACCACTAACGGGAATATGGCATTTACCTATTGGAAGTCAGAAAATTTAGAAATTCAGCTCCTCCGTTTGCTTTCCCTTCCAGAACTGGCACTTTCCCTGTTGGGCAATCACCAAATCACCTATTACAAACACCATCATTTTTCCTGCTGTTATTTTTCCCTCATTTGCAACACGCCAAGTCCCAAACCATCAGGACTCGGAAGCCATCGCACGAGGTTCAAGCTGCCAAAATTCTCGCTGGTTTTGGTATACCTTGCTCAGAGGGGAAGCGAGGGGAAGAGGAGGAGAACCCACTTGTCTGTTTTCCATGCCAGACAGGGGTCAGTGCCCTGCTGGCCCATCCCGGCCGTGTCTCCCCATCGCGCCCGCATTCCCTCACAGGATGCCAGCGTGGGCCATGGCCTCCCTCTAGCGTCCACAGCACGGCCTCCTCTGCCTCAGCTCCCCCAGAACGAGCCACCAGAGCCCTTCCAGCTCTCCAGGCAGGAGGAATCTGGTTCGGTCCTGCGAGTAATGACCCATAATTGATGTTTATAGACTCTCCATCACCGAGCCCCCGGAGCGCCTGGGGATCAAGCAGCCTCCTGAAGCTCTTCTATAATTAACATTTAATGATTATGCAGAAAGCCCGAGGCAAGCAGCTGTCTCCACTTCTGCAGGAGAGGCCCCAGGGCAATAGGACATGAAGACAAACTATTCAGAAACCCCTCATCAACTTAACTTTCCTCCTCCCGTGCCCACAGACTTCTCACTTGTTCTAGCAAGACAGGAAGGTGCAAATGTTACCTTGGCACTATGGCAGCAGTTATTTTTGTATAAGGAACACCCAGCTCCTGGGTCTATCCACAAATGGCTCCTGCTGCCAGTGTGATGTGCGTGAATGAGCTTCACCATGCTGACGTCGAGGGCTGCTGCTCTCAGCCAGGAGGAACCAGCAGCAGCACCTGGACAGGATTTGGCAGCATCCCTGGTAAGGGATCATTCAGACAGGGAGCATGAGGCAGGGGCAGGAGCACATTTCTGTCTGTGCCTCAGCCCTGGTAATGCTTTAAAACAAAGCTAAAATTGAAAAAAAATATTCACATCCAGATGCAACCTTAAAAATGTAAACTAGTAAAACATTAAGCTGTAAAATCAACATGAGTCAGTGGCTGAAGTAATGAACAAAGGGGCAGAGTTCAAGCAACTGCGGACACATAAGCAAGATTCCTCTCTTCCCCAATTTAAAAAGTAAATATTTACTGTAAATCTGTTTAATACACCAATGGATCGCTTTAAACACTCCTTTGGGCAGAACTCCTGACCTCCACCCTGGAGTACTGGTGAGATCCACTAGTCACAGGCAGGATTCAAGGCCAAGTCTAACAAGCAGAGCAGTCTTGACATTGCTCCCAGCCTTAGTCACAGAAATACAGTAATTATTGTGGCAGTTAATTAAATTAGGCTCTTTCCTATTAATATAACATTCGCCTCCATATTTTAAACAGCCCAAATGTCAATTTAATACACTCCTTATTCAGTGTTTAGCCCTGTGCCTTTGAGGCATCCCAAAAGCTGCTGTGTTTTGGAAGGCTTTTAAAGGTGAAAGAATTTGAGATCTGGACCCACTGAAGTGCAGACCTCGGTCAAGTCAATGAGCAACAGCAGCCCCTGCTTTGTGTAGTAAGGACTGTCACTGAAAAGATGTATTTTAAGACTGAATTTCTCCTGAAGGAGAAGTAAAAATTTAGTAATATCTGGGAATATTAAATGCTGGTATAAGGTCACTGAATCAAATGCGACCTGAAGAGAGACAGACCTGTCCAACATGGTCCAATTCTCACCAAGCCTCGATGTTACTGTAGCTTTTAAAACATTGACAACGCCTGCATTTTGAGGCTCTGAGGTCTTGCTAATGCTTACAACAGAGTCTTCCTGTATCAGACACTCTTTAAATGTGTATTTTCAGTATTTTAGTGAAAGTGCTTACTCCACAAATGCTGGATGCTGCTGCTCACTGACTTAACCCGGAACACCCACACAGTTGCTTTATTTCCCCTCAGAGTTGCAAAGAAGTGCTGGAGAAAGTTCTTTGTTCCCAGTCACAGGCTTCAAGCAAGGATCCAGGTTCTGAAGTGGTGGAAGATCCTGAGTCAATGACACCCCTGGTCTGAAGGCACAGCCAGGAGAGGTTACAAGAGCACCCAGCTCTCAGAACTTTGCATCAGGGCAGCATGAGGGATTTTGCCAGTCTCTTCCAGAACCATTTTTTGGTGCAAGGATTGGTGTAGTCACAAATCGTAATGAACCGTAAGATACTTGGAAACTCGTTCTTCATGGATTTGTACTTGACTGGAATCAGCCGTTTGTGACGAGCTCCTGAAAGAGAGGTCACACAGGCAGAGGGTTACACAGAGCCACAGCCAGATCCTGCACCCACTCCCTCCCCACCGCAGCACACACATCACAAGATCCAGGTTTGCTCCTGATTGTGTATCATCTGATTATATTGCAACCAGATCTCACCCTGGAGAGCAAGTCTCTGAATCCTGAATTACTCAGGCTGCAGATGAATCCCCCTGCTAACATGAACTGCTGGTTTTGAGACACCACGAGATGAGAACACCCTCCCTGTGACTGCTGCTGCTTGAAGGAGCAGCTCTTCTACAGAGGAATTTCTCCCCTTGTAGTTCTCCACAAGGACACCTGCCACCACCTGCACTGTGCCCAGCACAAGTGATGACACCGAGACTGGGATGAGGCAAATAACCAAGATTTCATAACTGCAGCAGATGCTGGAGTAATCCATGGAGCTTCCAGAGCCTGCCACCAACCCTTCTGTGCATTAGTAACACCCCACACAAACAGCTAACGCTGTGACTTCTCTAAGCCTGTACTTCCACCCCTGTTCTCACTGGCAGAGCTCAGGTCATTCCATACAGATGGAACTTCTTTTCCTGTTCTAATGGAAGGTGTGATGCCCGCAAGAAACTGGTGAAGACCTAAAAGGACTTTTCTACAAATCTGGATGACTGGGGGCTGATACAATGTCCTGGGGGTGTTCAGTGGATTAACTGATATCATATGAAATTACTGTGTCAAGGAAGATGAAGCAAATTCCTGGCTCTGCCACCAGGTTCCAGTCCAACCACTGGCATGTCATTGATAATATCATGTCAGATGCCTCCTCTAGAAAAGAGACTTTACATCCACATACTCTTCCCAATTCTGCATACCCTCCATACTATTAGGCTGGGCTGCACTTACTCCTTAGCAACACAGACAACTGTAGAACAACTAGTGGCTAGAGAAGAGCAATCAGAACAGAAGTAAATTGGTGGCTTTTCAATTCAGAATAAAATATGTAAAAAATTTCCCAACCTAAGTTGAACATTCATTCCATATTTTGTTTACCTATCCACCATACTCAAGGATCTCCACAAGAATCACAGAATGGAATGGGATGGGTTGGAAGGGGCCTTAAAGATCATTCCATTCTATCCCCTGCTATGGGCAGGGACACCTTCCACTAGACCAGGTTGCTCAGAGCCCCACCCAGCCTGGCCTTGAAATCTGCATGTTCGTTACCTGTCACCAGGTAACGAACATGCAGAAACTCCCAGCTTTACTCACATCCTGGATTTATTATACTACTTCTCTCTTTAGCAGCAAATTTTCCTGTATGGGTCTGGAAGCCCTTCACAAGCCTGACATGCAGCTCTGACATTTCTGGAGCAGGCAGCATTATCCCACTGACAGCTGGAGCAGCGCAGCACACGCAGCTTCTCGCTCGCGGCCACGTGAGGAAGGTCAAGAGCAGGGCAAGGGACCGAGCCCAATCCCCTGCCTGCACAACCAAATTATGAAGCCCCTGTTAATTCCAGTGGCACAGTGCCCACTGACCTCAGCTGAAGCTTTAGATGTCACTGCAGTAAAAATTATAATGTGCAATTGTAAATGGGATATTTGTGTGATCTTACCTGGGGAAAGACTAAGAGCAAATTTGGTCTGGAAATCACATTCATCGCTTTCCAGGTAGTCATCTGAAACGACAACCACCATCCTCCGGCACCTGGAGGTGAAGCAAGGGAGAAAAAAATAAAATGTCAGAGATGGCTCTCATTCCCACAAATAGAAGCATGTACTGCTCTAAATTGCTCCAGTGGAGAAGGACCTGGCTGTGTTCCAGCAGGAATTAACCACAAAGCAGGAACGACTGACACACACAGTGATGTGTACACACAAAAAAAACTGATTACAGATACACATTCATAGACCAAAAAATGAGGAAACAGTGAAGTCCAGACTGTCCGTGCAACCTTTATGTGATCCTGTGTCTACATATGAGACATAAGGCAAAGTGATTGAACATAAGTAGCATCACCACAGTGGCACCTCCCTCGGGAACACAATGAAGCAACACATTGGGGAATGCCTGAGTCAATCTTCTTGAGCCAAGAGCATAAAACAAACCCCATGAAGACATTCTTGTGGATTTTTGCTGTTTCACTGGCACCACGCTGCAGGGACCACTGTAAAGTGAATGTAATGTTCCACTACACTCACAGCTGGCCCCAACAGCCACGGTTCACTTACCTCCTCTCTATAAGTTCTCCGCTGATGGACCACACACAGGTTCCTGGCAAGACATCCCGATCAAATACACAGAGCTTCAGTTTGAACTCTGTTTGCTCCAGCTCCCTGATCATCTCCTGGACAAACTGGAGGTCTTTCTGACAGTAGCAGATGAAGGCATCAAATATCTCTGTTCCACTCCCTGAAACCATTAAAAATGTGGCTGTCATCTTCTGCTATAAATGAAGTTCACTCCTGTAGTGAACTTTCAAGAGCTCCCACAGACTTTAACTCAGAATCAGGAGTCTGATAGAAAAGCTCTGGCCAAACTTGCAGAGGTAATTTAGCATTTTATTAGATGAGCTGCCCTTCAGCCCAGACTCCTGTCCTTAACAGGGCTGGCAGGAGGTAACACACATCAGTGCCCTGACTGCTTGCACTGGCCAGGCTGCTCACACACACCCACATTGCCTGGCAGGGGTCAGGGAAAGGGAGCTGAGATGCAGGCAGGCAAAATCTGTGGAGGCAATACCATCCAGCCACAGGGAGTCTGGGAAGAGCTGGAGGGAGCAGAGTACCCCAGGGGATGCAACTCAGAGCCCCAACGCTCTGGGAGTTTTTCACTGAGAGTTTCACATCTAAAATAACCTTGTGGCTCTGTGTCCTTTTTCTCTAGTTCAGGTCACAGAGATTCAAACTTCCCAACCAAAACACTTCCTCATCCAGCAGTGTCCTGCCATCTGCTGTCCATGGAGCTATGGGGTGAGCCTTGAAATTTGGGACCCGTCATTTTTATAGCTAAGATGTCAAACCTGGGTACCTGAAGTCATATCCTAATGGGCCTGTTTTCCAATTACATTAATGGCTGGCAGCTCTTGTTTATTTAGCATTTACCCAAATATTAAAGTGCTTCATTTTGAGGGCAATGTTCCTCATAATTAAGTGCTTTAATACTGCTGGAGAGTTTCCAAATGTGTTATTTTTTTTCCGTATCAATGTCACTACAGATATATTCAATTTTTTATGCCAGTTAAAGCCTACCACAGTGAAAAAATAGGTCAGGCTCTAAAAGCTGCTGAGGAAAGTATCAACCCAGCAGGCAGATGCAGCCCAAGAAGCATCCAGTGAAGCAGAAGGGGAATGTCTGCCAGGTCAGTCAAATTGAGGGTACTGCTGCAGGGGCATGGCGCTAACTTGGGGGTCACATCAGGCAAAGCTGCCTTGTACAAACACCAGAATATTGGTCTGTGGACATTTGGGGAGGGTTATTGATGCCCACACATGCAGCAAAGGTGGCCACCCAGAGCCAGACTGGCCAGCACACACATGTGCACACGTGGCTGCACACGCAGGGCTGCACATGCAGGGCTGCACACACAGCAACACACACACACAGAACTTGTTTCCTCTCTCCACCCACTGCACACCCAGTCCTACTTCAAACCCACTTCCTTTTCATTCAAGGTGGTTCCACCTGCCAAAGACAGGGCAGGGAAACCACCTCTGACATTCTTTCCCCTGGACTCCCACCCCCTCAGCTTTCAGCAGGTGCTGCTCTGGGCCAGGCTGGGCTAAGGGATGTATTTCTGGGAAGTCTCCTCCCATGTGTGTCCAGTGGCTCTGTGCCAGCCTGTTCCCGGGTGAAGTGTTCCCCAGGGTTGCTTTCCCTCTCTGCTCTACGAAACAGGAAAAATGAAGATGCCCAGTGACCACCAGCCAAAGCATTCTGGCCTGGGTTATGAAAAGGTGTGGGAATTACGAAAGCAAAGGTTTTCCACACTTCCCATGGGGAAGGAGATTCCAACACGAGGTACCAGGCAGCCATGGAAGCACGGGTTCTTACCATATGGATCATCCCCGATGGTGATGCCCATCAGTTCCGACGTCTTTGGCACGCTGCTGTCCACTGCTGGCACCTGGAGGGGCTGGTTGGCCTCTTCCTGCTTCCTCTGCAAGTACTTCTTACAGTCCTCCTCTGCAAAAACACCAACCAGGGCAAGAGGCTCCTGTGACATGGGTTTACACTGCTGGAGTTCATTAAAACAGGAATAGCTATTTCATGGATCAGGGATGCTAGAGGGAAACGCCCTGTCTGGTTTTTTTGGTATGTAGAATTTCTCTCACCTCTTTCTGAACCTTTTGATGCTGCCTCCACCACCTCCTCTAGCAATTAATTCCTGAAAACCACTCTCGATTTTTAGAGAAGTACTTTCTTTTACTTGTTTTACTCCTCCTCCTCCCCTTAGTTCTACTATACCCCAGTACACCTTTAACAGCAGGCATAAGGTACAGAGCAGGTCCCAACTCTGCTGTCTGCTCTCATTGTTCTGCATTTTGGAGTATTTGAAACCACAAGATACTTGGGGAGGGTTCTCAATTAGAGGTTTTCATGGTGTCAGTCTTTATGCCCATGTAAAAAGCCCTAAGACAAGAGGAAATGGCCTCAAGTTGCACCAGGAGAGGTTTAGATTGGATATTGGGGAACAATTCTTCACTGAAATAGTGGTCAGGCTGCCCAGGGCAGTGGTGGAGTCACCATCCCTGGAGGGATTTAAAAGATGTGCAGATGTGGCACTTGGGGACAGGGTTTAGAGGTGGCCTTGGCAGTGCTGGGTTAATGATCCTGGAGGTCTTTTCCAACCTTAGCAATTCTCTGCAGACACAGAGGGGCTGATTCACACCCCCAGCCTTTGCCAGCCAGGACAACTGCAGGTGACAATGACTACACTCACCACAGACAGCAGGACCGTGTAAAATTTTAAGGAGCCCCTGAAGCAGCTTTTATGTTGTTGAGCAATAGGGCTCCTCTTGTCCCAAGCAAGAGTAGATGTGAACCCCACTCTGAGATAACTGAAGGGCAAAGACCTGCCACAGTCACTGCTGTGAACTTCCCAATCAGGTCAGTGATAGATCTATTATAAACAGACTTGGTTTAAAAATAAGTCATAAATCTAAATGTGAATTCTTTGGAGAAGCAACAAGAAATTCTGCAGCCTCTGCTACTCTGCAGTTACAGAAGAACTGAAAGTAAAAGGAGATTTGAAATCAGGAATTAAGAAAAAGATGACACTCCCTAGAGCCTTTGCCTTTACTTAAGATTAAAAAAAAAAAACCCAACAAGTGTTAATCAGGAAAGTGCTGATTACTCAGAGGGTCCAGCTGGCACAGCTGCAGAGCTCACTGGGGCAACAGCAGAGTAAAGGATCCCTTGGAAGTGCAGGATGCTGGTGGGAGCCCAGTGATTCCTCCTGTAACACAACCTGGCCTGAGCAGGTCTGCAGGAGGCCCAGCTTGAGCCCCGATCCCCTGCTTCTATCTCAGCTCAGCAGCTCATTACTGGATTATCTCCAATCTAATAAGGCTCAGACCTGATCAAAGCTTTTCCTGAGGCTGAGGCATTCCCAATCTTCCTTTCTCCTCCCCTCTGCCTCCCCAGTCCTGCAGAGGGAAGAATCATATTCTTTACCAACCAGAAGGTTCAGATTTCACATCTTTCCTCATCAAAGCCCTAACTCAGGTCCCACCTCTCTGCCAGCTGCCTGTTGCATGAGGTGTGGCAGCTAAGTCAGTATCTTTGAAATCATGATTGAAGTCACTGTGAAGTTGCCAACGGGTTCAGCAGTCCCAGAGGAAGGACTGGCACACAGCCACCACCTTAAGTGTGCCTTGGTTCCCTTGGGAGCCAGGTTCACAATCCAAAATACTGCTGAGTAGGCAAGAACAGGCAATTATATAACAGCATTGCATAGTGCTCAATGCAGAAATGTTCCTTTTCAGTGTATTTGCTCCAGCTCTTCTCTCCTTGCCTCTGATTTGGGATGGATCAGTCCCCAGCTGGAAGCAGCACCTGATTGTACAGGTGAATGAGAGTGAACAAGGATCAGGGATGGCTTTGGGACCATAAAGATAAAGGATGCTAAACTACACAACCAAGCAGCAAGAAACTCCTCCAAGCTAAGCTGTCCCCCCGCACCAAGCACCTAACTAGGCTTTGCATTCCTCTGTCAGTCAAACAAATTCTCGAGGAATTGGGAAAAAGAATAGAAACATGAAATCTAAAGTGCAACATGAGTAGCATGATGAGAGCACACAGAAAACAAATCCAGTAACTGTCAGGCAGGAAAGAAGCACTTTTGTAACAGGTCAGGGAACAAAAATCATTGAGTTTCAGCAGGAAAGAGCACAAAGGTATCAAAGTAAAAAGCTTCACGTCCCTGAAGATGATTCTATAGGAAATGAACAGCTGAGGAGGATCACAGAGTTAGGAGTTAGGCAGAGCTGCTGGGACATCAATAGTGGTGTTTTCTAATTCTGAGCTGGATCCCACTGCAGGAGTCCCAGTGGTACACAAAGATGCCCCTGGAATCAGGAAATACCTTGCACAAGAGTGCACAAAACTGTTAATTTCCTTTCCTTTCTGAGTGTAAATATCTGTGACTTCTGCAAGAGTTCTAAGCAGCAGCAAAAGGTCACAGGCCCTCAGTGCCATCCTCAGCCAAAAACAATAAAGTGGAACAGTCACACTGGTCAGGCTGAGGGCCCTTCTGCCCCAAGCCTCATCCTGTCTCAAGCATTGCCCAAAACCACGTGTCTAGGGGAGGACATAAGAATAAAATAAGCTTACAGAGATATTTCCCTAAGATATATATGGATTTCCCTAAAATCTATCTTTTAGGTATAATCTACAATCTATCTTTTGGACTATTCACAGTTAAGGAATTTCCTGAGCCACGGACAGTATTTTTGTTGGGATAGTGGGCCTTAGTGGGCTCCTCTTCCAAGAATTTACCTGTCTCCTCTTATCAGCATGACCCAACTTTGGGCAAAACTTGTGATTTTCCTGCAGCCCAAGCTCCTCCCACTCCTTTGCTGGAGTCTATTCCAGCTCTGACAAAGCCCATCCACCACACTCCCTTCCAGTGGGACAGGTCCTGAGCTCAGGGCCAGAACCAGCCTGGGTAATCCCAACGTTTTGCGAAGCCCCAGATCTTCTCCACAGCTGGAAGCTCCCCCAAATTTATTAGGAACTTCTGATCAGCAGATCACAAAGCACACTGATGCTTTTGTCTTTCCCAAAACCTGGCCTTCAGACTGTGATCTTAGGTAAGAAGAACCACAGGACCAAAGGGAAGTCCTCCATCGCTTCTTGGTCAGGCTCTCTACAGAGATGGATTTCTACATCTTCCATTATCTCCGTGAGTAACAGGAAGTGAGATTTATTACTTCCTCATTGCTAACTCAGTAAGCTCTGTTATACAACACAGGCCTTCAGGGAATTCTCTGGCTTTGGAAATCCTCTGGCAAAAAAATTCCAGCTGGGCTCCCTTTGAATTTCTCTGATCATAAAGAATATAAAGAGCCCAAAAAATTATCAGAACAGCTCAAGGACCTTCTTTCTTCTCATTGACCTGTCTCAACTTTTTCAGTTTGAATGGAATTTTTTCCCTGACATTATCCAGTTCCACACATCCCTCATTTCCCCCAGCAAACATCTTCCTATCACACTATATCCACACATCGTAATTTTCACGCTGTCCAGTGTCAGCGCAATCTGTCTCCCAGCTAACCTGGCCAGAAACATCTTTTGACACACAGATACCTTTTTATTGAAGGTTTGGGATAAGACAGGGCTCCAGGTTACTTTGCAGGGCTCATGGTTAGCATAAACACAGCAACTTCTCTCCTGGAAGCCAGGTGAGACTCCTATGAATCACAGAATGGTTTGGGCTGGAAGGTACCTTACAGGTCATCTCATTCCCACCCCCTGCCATGGACAGGGACACCTTCCACTATCCCAGGTTTCTCCAAGCCCCGTCCCACCTGGCCCTGAACACTTCCAGGGATGGGGCAGCCACAGCTTCCCTGGACAACCTGTTCCATTGTCTCACCGCCCTCACAGGGAAGAATGTCTTCCTAATATCTCATCTAATATCTAATCTTCTAATACCTAACCTAAATCTCTCCTCTCTTTGTTTAAAACCATTCCCCTTTATGTTATCACTATCCGCCCATGCAAACAAGTCCCTCTCCCTCTTTTTATAAGCCCCCTTTAGGCACTGGAACGGGCTCTAAGCTCTCCCCGGAGTCTCCTCCAAGCTGAACACCCCCAGCTCTCCCAGCCTGTCTCCACAGCACAGGTGCTCCAGCCTCCGGAGCATCTTTGTGGCCATCGTGAGAACAACCGAGGATGTCACTCCATAATCTGGAAAGGGCTTTTCTTCTTGAGCGGGATTTTTTCTTGACATCACCTCCGCGGACAGAGCAGCAAAGAGCGACACGAACAGCAAAGACCAACACGAACAGAAGGACCAACACGAACAGAAGGACCAACACGAACAGCATCCCGTCCCTCCCCGGGCACCAAGGAAGCAGCACCGAGGGCAGGCTCCCGTGGCAGCGCCGGCATTCCCCGGGCTATCCCAGCTCTCCCCAGCGCCTCACCCACGCTGCCGGCCAGGTCCGTCAGCACATCGTCGCGCCCCAAGCGGCGCAGCACATCGAGGAGCTGCCCCACGGTGGCCCCGCCGGGGCAGCGTCCCGGCCATTCCTCCAGCAGCGTGGCCGTGGGGTCGGGCAGCCCCTCCAGCCGCCGGATCTCCAGGAAGCTGCATCCCAGCGCCTCCGCCAGCGCCGTCCAGTCCGCGGCCGCGGCCGCCCGCGGGTTGA